>JALBCR010001052.1:0-257500 GCA_030710515.1 Abscondita cerata
ATTGATCTAGCCTGTCAATCCTGTTTTCCTATTGCAACATACAGTATCCGCCAAAATAAACAGTACCGAAAATAAAATAAATATGAACGAAAATAATGCTCTACCAAAAAACTTTTTCTTCCGTTGTTAGAACCATTTTTAAATCAAATTTAACTGCAGCGTACTATTAATATATCAACTAATGACAATTAAGTCAAATATGACAAATCCATATTACATAAACAACTCCACAGCACTTTCTGTTTCGGTACTGTTTATTTTGGCGGATACCGTATTTGGCATAGGGTAGCACAGAAGTTGTGGTGAACTAAAAGTTTTTTGTATCAATTGGAACACCCTGTATATAACTGGATATTTAGTTCTTTTGGTTAATTGTAACAAAGTTTAATTAGGACATATACAGCCAAAGTATATGTATACAGCATCTAAACTTGATAGTTTTAGAGATATTGGTATATTTAGTAAAACAAATTTAATGTATGAATGAACAAAACCAGAAATTTTATAATAAATTACAATAACCCAATTTACTTTTTATAAAATGTGTTCAAATTGATGTACAATTGAAGTAACTTTTTTCTAATGTACAATTAAATTATCTTGAACACGTTGGTAGTTTGTTGTTGTATTGTTACAGATAACACTGATTCTGTTTTTTAAGTCTTCAATATTTGCTGGAGGAGTAGCGTAAACTGAAGATCTCAAATATCGCCAAAGAAAATTATTTGAACAGATTTTGTAAGAAATAGTTAAAGTAATATGTATTGTATTTTTTTTACTAAATATATCAATATCTCAAAAACTGACAAGTTTAGATGGCATATATGTCTAAAGAAACTTCTGTACATTTAACCATTGAAACTAAATGTCCAGCTATATTCAAGATGTTCCATTTAAAAAACACACATTTGGTCCACCACGACCATATACGTAGTTAATACGTGTATGACCGCGACTATATCCCTATACCAAATACCTTGCAATAGTAAAAAATTATTAAGAGGCTTGATCAATTTTTGTCTTGCTAGGTAACGAAGATATTTGCTGTATTGCCTGTATATGAATTTTTATCAATTGTTGAGCGCAACCGTTTTTATTTCCATGTTAACTGGATTTCATAATAAACTCAATTCTTCAGTTGCCTTCATAAAGATCATTGAATTAAAAACTTCGTAACGCGAACCTATCGTAGGAATTTTATCAGAAATTACATAACTATGTTTTGATAAATCAACATTCAGAGTTTTTTTAGTAATGTTAAGTATGAAATATTCTACCGCTCATTAATATAAAAGTTATTACGAACCTTCATCGCAATCACTCCACGTGCCAGGTACGCCAAAATCCTGCGTTAACTTGTCCAATATATGAGAATCAAACTGAGTAACAAAAAATGAATGTGTTCTTTTTAATTTTCCAGATACATCAAACACTGAAATAAGCCCATCTTTGTTAGCAGTTGCTACCAAATGTGCTACAGAACTGGTTCCCAAAGTTTTCACTGATACACCTCTGTAAGTAGCGTCGATTGAGGGATTAGTAGCATAGGTCACTGATAAGGGAACATTTTGTGTATATTCTGCCATAACAAACGGACATGTAGGAGAATGTCTTTCGTGTTCACTCCAAGGTTCATCTGTCCTTTCCCAGCAAACTAAACAAACTGTACATGTAAAGCACATTACCCGATCATCCCCTGATGCATTCGGTTGATGATAGAAACCAGCTTGGGCCATTTGATCTGGTAAAGCCCACCTGTAATTTGTATGTTGAATAATCATATTTTCATCCATTAAGGCATACTTGTAATCCATGTGTGGCCAATGAGTAAATGTTTCTCTTCTTTTAGCTTCACTTGCCATAGCACGTTGATCAGATGCATTAGCTTGTTCTCCTATAAGCTCAGAGAGACGTTCATAAACAGCAGAAGCCACACCAAGTTCTGGCGAATGTAGGTTTTTTCCTATTAATTCGGTAACAGTACAATTCACTGCAGACCTTAGCAAATCTAATGGAAGATCTAAGCAAACGGTATTCCACTAAAAAAGAAACAAATATTATTTGTTTACCCTTTCAATGTTATATACTTCTAATACAAATGCTTATCAAACTATCATAAAAAATTAATGAAGCAACGTAATAATCAAGATAAAAATTAAAGTGTGAAGGGCAAGGGCAAATATTTATTACTTACTTTTTGTGCTTTAATTCCTTTTTTCGCCTGCTTTTGTGCCTCAGATATTTTTTCAGTAAGCTCATTAAGAACATGCTCAATCCCAATGACCCCAACATTTATTAAGCTTTGTTTTAATATTATGGCCTAAAGAATGATTGCATATTATTGCATGTTTAAAAATTAAATAATCAAAACATAGTACCTCTGATAATAATAATTCTAATTTTACGTAATCCTTCGCATTGTTAATCGGTTTTTGTAGTATTGTATCAAGTAGAAGAACACCATTGTAATCTGAACGAACTCCGATTGAATGTCCATCGCAAAATAAGACACGATCTTGTCCAGGGATATATCTACATGTTATATCATTTTCATTATGACCTGAAAGTGGATAAAAGGTACGTTTATGGTTTAAGAAAAAAAATCAACAAGATTTAATCTAGTCAATGTTTTTCGTACTCACTTGACAGATAGCTAGCTTGTAGAACAACACCCGAGTTAACATCCAATACACGGACAATTCCTGAGTTAATACATATTAAAATAACATTTAATGAAGGGTGGTAAATGATTTTTTTAATTTCGGTAGCCGCATTTAAATATCCATCCTCTTTTAATAAGAATGGAGCCTCAGCCATTTTGCTAAACACATCTTGAGCCATGGAAAACCACCATTTGTAAATTTTGGCAGCTGACTGCAACTTCATCGTGGCAGTTGTACCAACTCAAGAATTTTAAATGCACTAGATAAAATGCATATGTTTGTAAAGGTATTTAGGCTGTGATTTAGGGCCACTTTCATTTATTTTAATTACAAAATTGCAACGTACAAAAGAAAGGCTCACTATATTGTATAATTGGATGTTTTAAATTGCAGTAATAGCATACACCCTGTATATAAATAACAGATTTCACAAATAGAAAAAGTCTGGTCTTTTCACCTCCAGTTAATTTTATCTGTCCGTTAATCACCTTGGAAACGCGACTATCCAATGATTTGATTGGCTCAAAACTGTGTTTCCATAGTAGTTAACCGACTGATAAAGTTAACTGGAGGTGAAAAGACCAGCCTTAATCTGCTTTCTTAAAAAAACTTTTCTGTGGTTTCGTTATCTAATGACAGATTTAAAATGTCTTAAGTTGGGTTTATGCACCAGCGATTTGCGGTATGCATTGAACTATTCAATGGCGGTAAGCGACTTCCGAACATATTTGAAGGGTCGGTCGGTTCAAGCAATGATTCCATCTGCGAAAAGTAGTTACATTTCTATCAAAAATTAGTTTTTTCTATGCAAATTGGTAAATCTGATTAACCTTTACAAATTTGTTACAAACGATTATTTACATTTATTTCATTAATATATTTTTGTCCAGTGGCGGCTCGTGGTCAATCATACTGGGAGGTCAAAAATTAATTTAAAAAATAGGCATACTTAAAAAATATAAATAACTCAAATGCACCGCAAAATTTTATACAATCTACAATTTTGTTCAAAATATAGCGATTTTTCGAAACATTCTCATTAAAATCTCTAAGGGATTTTCTATAAGCATTGTCTAGCTGTGTACGAATATCAACATTTCCTACGGTTGCAAAATTTACCGAGCATTTCATGTGTTCTGCAGACGAAACATGTTTTTATTTCCTCTTTTAAATGTTTTAAATCTCTGACACCGGATTTGGACTATAGCGAGTCTGACGAGTCTTTAGAAAATAATAAACAAACAAAACAGTAAAATACATTTGATACTTCACAACCACATATCCAGTTAGCTAAATCGTACATTACCTTGCGAAAGTTTCGATGAACATCTTTATTTTTGTCTTTGCTAGTTTGTCGTAAACTTAGTTCTGGAAAGGACGAATTTGCCTTGAACTCAACTAATTTTGTAAAATTAAGTTTGTTAGCACTTTTTAGTTGTTTAATTTTCTGCACTACCGACATTTTCTATTATAGCGCATGCACACGCGAATCAAAAATAGTATTTTTACAAAACAACACAACAACAGTAAAACATATCAATATAAATTCTTAAATTGATTTAAAACACGCGAAAATCGAATCAAAAATCGAGCGTAGTTGTACACCTATACGAAGTCAACGTAAACTGCGGGATCCGGCTCATGACCCAAAGTTGATTATTGTTTCGGACGTTCGCGTTTATTCGGGCGCTGCACGTTTTTCGAGTTTTTCGGGTAGATCTAATTCAATGAGGACAATTCGCACCGCCAGCCCAAGGTTGAAGAGGATGAATTACGAACGACGGCCGATAAATTTTAAGTTATTATACTTGCGACTTTTGCGAGTAAATTACCTATTTTAATAAAACACGTAATAATGAATATTTTTTATATATTGTCAACATTTTTGGGAGGTCATTGACCAAATGACCATATGGACAAGCCGCCACTGTTTTTGTCATATAGTTTTCCTTTAAATAAGTATTTCCTTAATGTATGGCGCAAGTCATTTTACTATTTAATGCTGAATATTTTAACATCTAAATGAAATATTCCTAAAAATTGATGCTAACAGAACAAACGAGTTTTAAGAATAACTCTTAAATTAAATGTAAGGATACTTAGTATAGTTTATTGTTTTTAATGATGGTCGGGTAATTAGACTTCTTGAAGGAGGAGCTCCTCCTTCAAGAAATCTAATTACGAATCAAATTATATTAAGGAAAAAATAATTACTTAACATTTATTGTTTTCGTCTCTCATTAGTAATCTATGAATTTCTTTTTAAGACTAAAACTTTGTGTACAATATTTTTGAAAACACATAGGTACCTCAACGTTTTTAGCGTATAGGCAAAATAACTTTACGAAATTATTCGATGATTAATTAAAAGGTGACGTAAAAAAATCAAGTCGTATGTTAGCTTAATGAAATTTTAGGTTAATTTTTTTTCTGTAAGTGGCGTTGGGTGGTATGCACGTTTGTCTCTGCAGGAAAAAGTAAAAGAACTTCTTTTCATTATTCCAAATCTTCGAATTGTTTAATTACTTGTAGGTTGAAGAGTTTCGTCGTGACTGCAAATGCTGCATTTCTTTTTGTTTGGCATTTGCACACTGTCGAATGCCGTAAGTTTAAAAGAAGTTTCTCTTTCAAAGTGAGAGCCATTTAGTCAATCGTATTAGATCTACCCCCTGGGGACAAATGAAACCTACTACCTGGAAACAAATCTAGTCCATGAACAAAATTTACTATCATTATTCATCGTGCTGGCAATACCCTTTAGATGTTAAAACTCATAAAACTGAAGTTTTCGTAATCTACCTATTGCATCGGAGCTGCTACAAATTACAACCACAATTTGAAGTATACTTGGAGAATGTTACAAAGTCTAACACGCGTAACCCGACTCGGCAGAAGTTAACCTAATTTTAAGTTATTTCGTCACACGCGATTGTTATTGAAAACTTCCGTAATTATATAATAGCACGTATGTTCAAAAGCGATCGTTTTAACATCCGGGATGTTCACTCCTAACGTTCGTTAGAGTTTTCGTGTGTATTTTTGGGCGTTTTGAATGCAAACATAAAATATGGAAGGTGATCAGTACTTTACAGTACTTTATGGTCAACAAGCAAAACATGTTGTTTCCGAAAATCACCACTTTCGTTTCTTGACCTGTGATCAAGACCCTCCCGGACAATAAAGAAAAAATGTATAACACAATTTCACAAAACACAATCACACAATAATATAAGGCACACAACAATAAATACTCTACAAATTAATATTGCGGGGTTGAGTAAGGACAAGTCAGATTTCTTCTCTAATCTTTGTTTCGGGAATAGGGTCGATATCTTACTTTTACAGATAACACACTGTGGAGATGAAACAAGTATAGGTACCCAATAAAGGTACAATAAAAGGTTTTCGATTAGTAGACTTTGTTGACAACCCCATTCATGAAATAGCTACATATATTCAATATACAAAAAAGTATAATTTCTGGAATTTTTGTTGTAGCTACTAAAATTGACAATTTACCTACACGTAGTAAATATTTACAAACTTTCTCCAATAGCTTGGCCAGAAAGTTTTAATGTCGTTTTTCCTTATTCATGTGTATATATTAGAGACTTTAATTGTCATAACATATTATGGGGCTACAAAGACAACGATATCAATGGAATAACGTTACAAACATGGATGGAGTTTCAAAACATACGATACATTTAGTATACGATCCAAAAGACATCAAAACATTTTACTCCGGTCGATGGCAAAACTTTTTGCAAAATTCCTATTTAGAAGCATGCTGCTTATCACAAGATATAATAATAGGAGACTATAATATAAATGTTCTAAGAAACGAGAAAGCTACTCTAGATCTCTTGACCTTTTGTGACAATTTAGAATGTACCCAATTAATTACCGAAAAAACTCGTGGAGATTCTGGAATTGATTTTATTCTTGCAAGTAAATCACTGAAAATAAAGGACTCCAGGATTTTTGCATCTGCAAAATTCTCTGACCATGATATGATTTACTGTTGACTGGAAGTAGTAGGTAGGAAAACTGACCAGAATCTAAAAACTTATCGGTGTTTCAGAAACTTTAATTACAAAAAATTTAATGCTAACTTGCAATCATGTTCTTGGCAAATTATCTAAAATTATCAAGATATAGAAACTAAAATAGACTTTTTTAATAAGACTTTAATCAACCTTTTTATTGTCCACGCACCGATTAAATGTGCGCGAATTTCAAAGTTGTCTGCACCGTGGTTAAATGATAATATACGATTTCTAATGAAAATGCGGGACTCGGCGTTTCGTATTTTCAAAAAAAAAAATAAAACAGACGCAAACCGAAACCAATATAAACAGCTACGTAATCAAATAACTAATGCATGCCAAACAGTAAAGAAATCATTTTTTAATAAACAATCGACGGATAAGCAGATTAATACGATATGGGACACCTTGAAGCGAAATGTTTTATACAAAACAAAAAATCTCTAGAACTTCCTGAACACATTTCTAATTGCGATGACATAAATACCCATTTTTTATTTTCACTTCCCCAAATACAAACAAACAAAGACAATATAGTACAATTTTACAACAATGTGAAAACTGACAAAATTCTAGACTTTGACTTTGTTAGTGAGACAGACCTTTTCAAAATAATTACAAGTATTAAATCAAATGCAGCAGGACCCGATCAAATTACAATATATATGATTTATTTATGTTTGCCATATTTACTGCCTGTGATTACTCATTTCATTAACTTTTGCGTTGAGTTTTCTGCATGGAAAATTGCACATGTGTGACCTATAAAGAAAGTAAATAACCCACAAAATGTTGCTGATTTACTACCCATATCTATTTTACCAGTATTATCCAAAGTATTAGAGAAGGTAATAAATTTGCAACTTCGATCTTTTATACTTGATAATAATTTAATACCGAAATCAGGTTTTCGTCCAAGTTACAGTTGTAGTACAGCTTTACTTAAAATAACTGACGACATATTATATGTGCTACAGATAAAAAGCTTGCAGTAATACTTGTACTATTGGATTTCACTAAAGCTGATACGATACTGTAGACCATAATATACTTCTTGCTGCATTACATTTTAGTGGGCTCTCAAAAAGTGCTGTACGTTTTTTCATAAAATATTTGACACTTACGTCGGGGGTGCCTCAAGATTCTGTGATTAGTCCAACCTTGTTCTCTATGTATACATCGTTTTTTCAAAGTTATCTAGTTTATGTTACGTCGCACTTTTACGCAGACGATACACAGATGTATCTAAGCTTTTCAATAGATGAAATTAATCAAGCTTGTAGTAAAATCAATCGCGACCTTGAAATACTATCAAATATTGCTAAAAATCATTTCCCTGAAGATAAATTCCGACAAAACAATAGCTATTTTATTCTGTTCTTCGCCTAACGTATACGATTTAGTTATCAGTCACATACACCTGACAATCTCCAACTTCAATATGTGAGCAGACAAAAAACTTGGGTTTGACAATAGACAAAAATTTAAGATTTAAAACACATATTACAAACTGTATAAAGGAAGACTATGCTAATTTACGTGTGATTTATCAAAATCGAGACTTTTTAATAAATATACATATGTTGTTTAGTGTTATCGTCCCTAAATTATTGTGATGTGGTCTATGGTCCCTGCTTGGATTTCCAAGATGTGGGAAGAGTACAAAGGCTGCAAAATGCTTGTTTGCGTCTTATATACGGGATCCCACGTACAGTACATCATATATCGGAAAAATTAAGAGATGCCCGCTGGCTAAATATGAATAACAGACGACATCTGCATGCTGTTGTCTGTTACAAAAAAATAATAACAGAGAAAAGTCCTCAATACTTGCATGAAAAGATCAATTACAACAATGTACATAAATATTCATCTTAATCTTAGATTTAGAGGACGATCTCGATTCCACCACACTGACGTCTACATTTAAAAGATCTTGCAGCTACAACATCGCAAGTATCAAGTGCCACAATCTCTTAAAGGACTTTCTAATAAAAATTTCAAACGCAAAATGTTTGACCACCTATTTTCATTACAAATGTAAGACAACTTTTAAATATATAATGTGCATATATTAACTATAATATCTCGTACAATTTCGCAAATTCGTAATTTCGCATTCTCGAAATTCTGCAATTTTGCTATTCCGCATTTTCGAAAAAAGGGAAAGGAAATAAGAAGGAAATTCGCTCAACTACAGCTGTTTATTAATTTTTTAATTTTTGTGTTTTTTCCTTCTCCCTTTCCTTTTTTTTCCTTATTGTTTTTCACTTTTTATGCTGAGGTTAAGTGGTAGAGCAGCGCAACGCGCTAAACTTCGCCTCAGGCACTAACAAAATGTTCAATTAATATCTAACTTAATTTAAATAAAGACATTTATTATTATTATTATTATTATTAAAGCCCGAACCTGTGTTTAGTGTCAATGGATCAAGACATGGTTCCATTTTATTTCATCATTCGGATTTTTTCGAAATTGAAAGAAAGCTATCTGATAAATTCCGTATTATGAAAAATTATTTCAAAAAATGGCGATTTCTTCCCAATCTTAAAAAGGCGGAGGTTTTGTTTTCATTTAAATAATAGAGAAAAAACTTAATGTTATCAAATTAAACCATAGTTTTAACCCGCAGTTTATCTAGGGGTAACTTTAGATACGTTTTTAATTTACAAAGATTATTTAAAAAAAGTCAAACAAAAAATGAAAACAAGAAATAATGGCATTAAAAAATTACCTAGAACAACTTGGGGAGCAGATGCAAAGACACTTCGTACAGCTGCATTGGCATTAGTTTATTCTATAGCAGAATATGTGCTCCTGTCTGGTTGAGTAGTTATCATACAAAAAAAAAATAGATGCTCAGTTGAATTGCACTATGCGTATAATTAGTGGAACCATTAAATCTACTCCTCTCTATTGGTTTCCTGTTCTTTGTAATATTACTCCATAGAACATTCGACGAAAAGCTGCGTTAAAACGAGAATGGGGTAAATGCCAACTTAATAAAAACTTACCAATTTGGAGCTGGAAATACTTAAATCTCAAAGTCCTGTATATGATTTTAAAAGAACAGTTCTCTAATTCTCTAATTCATTATTACTCATTATTACTAACAATACACACCAAATACAATTGTAATAGATTGGACAATTACTAACCCAACCGTGCCGACTTTTAACGTTTGCATTTCATCGCCTACTTAATTTTTCGATGATAATTTTCGATAAAAAAGAGTTTCACGGCTAACAGTGGATTTTTGGTAGACAAATATGTGTAGCAAAATTGTAGAAACTTTAATTCTACATCGATTTAGCAAAAAATATACAAGTCGTTCTATTTGATTTTATTAACTTTTTCACCATTTTCGATTACAAAATTCGTCATTTTTTTTCTCATACCTTGTATAACCAATGTCAACTTTTAAATTGTGGACAGTTAAGATCGTTACCGCCCTAAGTATGAATAAAATTTTAATTTCATGTTTCAAATAAAAAAATATGAAATATCTGAAAGCCGATATTGAGTCAATCAAATGTTTAAAAATCAATATTTCGAAAAGTTTCATTTTTTGAGTAAGACTCATATAAATACATACATACAATTTTTTTTTCGTAGATTCAGAATAAAAAATAAATGTTTTCATTTACAATGTCAAAGTTGACAGGTGGTCCACGAAAATGCGATACCCTGTATAATTGAAAATATTTTTAAATTGTAGCTTTTGAGGAATCTAAAATAATGGTTAAATCTGATTTTAAAAACCTCTTTCATTGCTTTTATTTTTTGAAATGAGTATACCTACACAACCTACTAAACAAGAAACATTAAAACAATGTATTGTAACATTTGATCAAAGTAACAAAATTAACATTTCATTTTAACATCGGTTCTACATCACATCAACATTGTTTATAAAAAGAATATTTGAACATGGAAATAACATTACAAAAATATAATAAGTTGAACATGTATTAAACATTATTAGTACGACATTACGACAGTAAGTTATTTTTTTGTGCAATATAGTATAAACAAACTTTTCAGGCAGAACTCCACATCGTGCACTAACGAACGTGTGAAAGAGTATCAAAAGCGTAATATAATAGCTATATATGTAATCAGTGACGAAACGCATGAGTTACAAAAAATCATGTTTCGTTACGTGTTACATACAAGATTTTTTCTAATTTTGACAAAAACAGAGTAAACGTTAAATTGAACGTACAATATGCAGTACAATAATGAAATTAAACATGGTTAACATGGTTTGAGAAATACCAACTGTTTTCCTCTTATAAATCTGGTTTGAATAGGGTTTTATCGCAACTTTGTGACATAAGAAATAAGAAGTAGTTACTACCAAAAGTATACTTTTCGTAACTAGTTACTAGTTCTACTTTTCGAAACTAGTTACGAAAAGTAGATGGTTTTATACAAAACGTACAGTGATTATGAAAAATGTCATTTTACATGTCAAAATTAGAAAAAACATTTTACACGACAGATTAAAAATTGTAACAGCGTTACGTTACAACTAACAAAATCTTGAAAGAAACAGTGCAAAAAACTTTCTTTTCATGACTGTTTCTGTATAATTGGTGTTCTTAAATATACCATTAAAACAATTATAATGTCACGTGATTGTCATGTCTCAGTAATTACTTAATAGTTTATGCGAACAAAGGAAAGGAACAACTGCAGCGTCTATTTAACAACGAAAACACAAACTGCACCTTGATGACACGTGTTTCAACAGCTAAGCTGTTATCATCAGCGAGTTTTTGGTGCAGTTTTTGTGTTTTTCTGTTGGTTAGTTTATGCGAAAGTTGTGTATAACTAAATTACAAAAACTTTTATTTGAAGATAGAACGTGTAAATATTTTTGCAAATATTCCAAAAATGGGAATATCTATGTAGGTTAACTGTCCTTTTGGGTCGCAAAATATGCTCAAAATCGAATCGGCTCTGTGCTGTTATAAATACGACTCATATGTAAAGTTTCATAAAAATCGAACCCGTGGTTTCCTTGATATCTCTTCCCAGCCGTCTGTCCACTAAACAAAATTTTTCTTTGCTCCATTATAAACGTACTAACTCCAATTCATCGAAAAAAGTAAAAAAAAATAAGGATATTAAAATTTTCGGTTTGGAAACCGTCTCATAACTCCCCAATCTTATTTATAATTACAAGATGTGGAGTAATAACATTTGCGTGCACATCATATTTAGGTTACATTTTATTTTTACATTACTTAAGTTGAGGAAATTCAATGTGATTAGACGGCTTTTTACTTTTGTAACTATTTTGAATTGGTTTATATTTGTTCCAAATTACTTCCGATACCTAAGTGAAAATTTAAATTAATGATATAGGTATGTTCTCGCTGTGGGACCCTACCATCAGTAGGAGCATAGCTTAGCGGTAGAAGCGTCAATTTAAGAAACTGAACCACCGCAGGCGCGCTGGTTCGAATCCAGTTGACGGCGACAGATTGTATCGAGCCAATTAAAAAATGCAAATCAATATTACAAAAACGTCATTATAACATGAATAGTTATGTTTTATTATACACGTTGTTACAATATTTTAAGTAGACATAGCTACAACGTTGGTAGTATGTTACAAAAGGCAGTTAAATTAACGTTATCATGCAACAATAACAAAATTGTTAACATATTTTAACTTAACATAATCTGTTATATCAAAATATAATATACGTTGAACTGCTTTAAATGGAATCGTTACAATGTAACATTGTGATGTTAAAGTTTCGTTTATGTAATGTTTTTATGTTTAGTTTCAATGTCTATAGTATCTGTAATCGTCATCAGGTGATACTGGATGATGTTATTATTTAACATCAAACAACATTGTTTAATTCTTTCAATATAACCATATAGTTAGTGATGATTCAAGTGTGTGAAATAAGCGTTTATGAACGAGTAGCGAAATTTAAAACACTAACCGAAAGCAAGTATTTTAATCGCAAGAGGTGTATAAAAGCTCTTCACACACGTGCGTCACACAATATTTTACTATCTACGTCAGAAGTAACATTTGCAATTTGGAATAGGTAAAACAACACACCAACGCATGATGTTTTATTGTGTTTTTAGTTTTAGTTGTTTATACTTGTCTTGAAACTTGATGTACACACAATGCGGTAAAAGTACGCGGCTACTATGCGGTAAAGATAAAAATATAGGAAACGGCATTAAAATAAACTAAGTATAAAATCCGATAAATTGATTTTAAAAAATTTTCTTTACATCATACTTGACACGATAATTTACAGAATAAGGGGGCATTTTTTATGATAATATTGACGCGGCGCCATTTTTACGTCACTTAAACAAATGAACTGACATATTACGTGGTGTATGTCAAAATAGTAGTTAAATAGCCAAGGCTACTTAAAATCAGTAGAAATAATTTTGTTCTTTTTTTACTTTTTGATGACGATCGTCGGCCAAAAAATATAACCGCGGTTATACTTTACACACTTATATCATAAATAACTATTATTATAATTAATGTGTTGATTATAACGCGTGATTCAAACAAATTTTTCATCAAACTTTGCCATGAACGACAAAGCAAAGATATACAGGTGTATTTTAACTTAGCTTGTACATTTGTCAATTCTGACAGATTTAATTTCAACACATCCAACTTTTATGCATTTTTTGATGAAAAATTTTTTGAATCATGGGATAGCATATTAAACAATTTTTGTTGACAATCTAATTCATGTATAAAAAATAGCATATGCCGCATTGTAATTGTCACTTTGACATCGAGAAAAGTTATCTTCAACTTTTCCAGCGACAAATACACTAGTAGTTTTTTCACTTAGAATTTTTTAATCAATTATCGCGGTCTCCATTGATATTTAAAGTTGCCAATCTGACAGTTTATTCAAATTAAAATTTATACGCATCCAAAATAAATAGTTTGACGTGTTCTAATTTTCGTATTCATTAAATTGTCCTGCGGAATTACACTCGAGGTTTGTATTTTAGCGAGTAAATTTGTGTTGTTTAAATTCAAATATGTTTTCTTTAGCAATTTGATTCGAAAAACTGTCAACCTAAAAATGCTCTACCAAATGGCATATTTAAGAGAATTTTTTACTGAGACCGACGGCATTTTTAATAATTGACAATTTTCTCGTAAATTGCTAGACAACAGATTTTCATTAAACAACTCAAATTTACTCGGCAAAATACCAACCTCTTGTGCAATCCACCTTTCTAGATTTACCTCCTTGCCCTACTCCACAGGTATGGAAAATCAGCCCACGGAGAATGCGCGCATCCAACCATATCTAACCTCATTTTTTCTCATTGTGGATTATAAGTTACAAAACGGTGTAGCAACCAAGCACACGCAACGTTCAAAATAAAAAAAGTGAAACCTCACTCGTTCGTCTTTGTTATGACGTAGGTAACAGTTAGGTATTTGTGATAGAAGGTACTATCTGAATCAGGAAAGATGAGTAGCCCTACGTCATCAAGCAAATGCGTATGATTTAATATTAAAACTAAAGTCAAATCAGAAACTATAACCATTCAATCATATAAACGCGACAGCAAGGGTCACAGTCTAACTATCAAAGTTTACAAACTGACACTTCTAGGTTAGAAATTTTTGTAATTTACTAAAACCGATTTAATGAGAGATAAAATATGGAAACAAAACTATTTATTTATTATTATTGGAGTTTACTTTAAAAATATTAATAAAAACCATTCCGATTGCAGTAAAATTATCGCACCTACAGTAGTTTTTATCTGTAGATGTTACGTAGTACAATTGACTTCAATGTAAATTCAAAATAAATATTTACGAATATGTACAACTAATGACAAAACAACATAATTCAAAGCAATTAATACAAGTAATATGACAGGATGTGATCGTTGTAATTGTCGAACACAGGGTCGGTAAAACAGAGATTATTTATTAAAAATACAACTGAAGTCATAATTCGTAAAAAATAAAGAGGGGAATTATTTTTATCTCTTTCTTACAATCATTCATCTTTGTTTTGATTGTAAAACAGAACATACTCGATATTGAACGTGTGTATTTGATAGTTTCGAACAGTGATGACGTAGGGCTCATCTTTCGTGATTCAGATAATAAGTGTTTTAATTGCAAGGTGCCCTCCATACACATATGCGTCATACAATATTTTATCTATGTTAGAATAACTAACATTTGCAATTTGGCATAGGTACCGTCATCGTTGTCAAGAAAAACCATTTCATTATGAAAGCCCTTCAAACGCAATTATTTATTAATTAAATTGCTCGTTATTGGAAAGATGTAGATAAAATATTGTATGATGCACATACAATACATGATACAGTTTTTCGACCATTTTATGCCTGTTTATAACACTATATTCTCTGCTCTTTATGCACTGGTCGTTTTTCGTTACTTAATGGACGGTTGTCAATGTCAAAATAAGTGTGTGGATTTTAGAGTAAAAACGGCTATGATCTCGCCCCTTCGTCGCTTATCAATAAAAACGTACATTATTGACTTCTTACATAAAATAGCTATTTTTCAGTACCTACTTCATAAATTTGTAAGTATTGACTATTGTATAACTGAATAGCAAATTTTAATAATGGCAAGTATAAATTAAATTCTATTTTAGACTTGTTAACTAGGTAGAGGAGGATGTAAATTTTAAACAGTAATGCATTTAATTTAGTTACTTATAATAATAGTATCCGATTATATAAACATATTTAACTAGCATTTTCTTCGACTTCTTTTTTGTTAGATCCTTTAGGAGGTGGCCTTGCTTCTGGATATTTATCAGTAAGAAAACTTTTAAGTTCACCATATTCGGATAGCAATTGAATTTTTACTTTATCGTGATTTCGAATTTTTTCTTGTTTTTCAAGTAAATCTCCCAAGACCTATACTTAGTGTAGAATGGAGGAAACTTTTTTCTTTGTAATATAACTCTACCGTCCAAGCAATACTGAGTAAAATCTAAAACTTCGTCATGCTTAAGTTCTTTGGTTTTACGGCAATCTGCGGGTGAAGCAAGTACTGTAGGATAGTAACCATTTGCTTTAGAGAATTCTACTAAATGCAATCTTTTCTCTTCGGCAATTTGTTCGTGAGTTTTCTGAAAATTTTATGTAACGATATAATAATAATAGAAAATGTATTCATTATCAACATACTTGTTTTAATAACCCTAATAAAAATGCTTTAACCACGTGTTGCACATTAGTTGAACCTTCAACTTTGGCATATAAGTTTTTAATTCCTGCCACTTCACAAATAGTTCTTATTGCACGATGACATACTAAACCATATCCTTCTGGTCTTTGACTGACATATATTTTTGTTTTTCCAAATTGTGTAAAGAAATCGTGATACACTAAAAAGAAAGGAAATTCACATGAAAAGAAACCAAATAAATAATGACAAGTAAACAATGAAGAGTAAACCAACAGTAGAAGAAAATAGTATTCTGATTAGTAAACTGAATTCAATATACACAAATATGTATATAAATCTAATTTTTCAAAGTAAGCAACACTACCCAAACTTATGAAATACAACTTTACAGTCTCAGCAATACGTTAAAAAAGGTGATCACGATGTGTATTTACATTTACTTTTAAAGTCAAAATTAGTTTTTAGAGTTTAACTTTAGAAAAGCACATATAGTGATTTCTCAACAAGTGTGATAAAATAGTTCACTCTAAAAGTCTAAAAGGTAGAGTAAAAAATCTCAAATAAGAGAACTACCGAATTTGACTGTAATATTTAACATACTTTAAAAACTACATTTACCTGTATGATCCCTAAAAATTTTTATATGCATTAACTTTTGCCCCGACCGATTTTTGGCCTTACGTAAAGCTGTTTTAGTTTCAATTGCTTTACCAGTTGCAAATCCAACTAATCCATGACCATTCCCTGTTATAACAAAAGTAGATATTCGTCTCTTCCGACCAAAATTTCCTTTCATATTAAAAACTGTCTTTAATTCGAGGACTTTGGTATCAAAACCTTGAAACTCATCTGGAAATAGCTGTTAACATAAACATTAATTATTAATATAAAATAAAACCTTCGCCTATAGGATCTGGTGGACCGATACTTCTACCAGGCATTTTAGAACCAGACCAACCTCTTTCTAAAGGGCTGAGCTTAGGAGGTCTTCTGTTACCCATTTGATTTCGTATTTCAATTAATTTTTTTTCTCTTTCAGGATCAGGAGGTAATTGTTGTTGAGATATGAGCTCCTTGCCTCGAATAATCGGAGCATTCAATCCGGGCCACAATATATTCGCCTTACCTTCATATCATAATTATTAAATTATTTCCAGCAGAATTGCGTAAAGGCAAACCTACCCACACCAATAATTTGACCTCGGTTCAAATCTTTAATATTTCTTTTCGAAACCCTTTTACCCCGACCTCTTTTCATACCTGCATTACTGACCGATGTGATTCCTTTCCATAATGCATCTGCTGGTACTACAAATTTAAATAAAATTTAAAAAATACTATGGCCATAACTGTGGACTTGGTTATACGTTTATTAAAGAAATTCGTAGTTGTTCTAATAGAATTGCAAAGTAAAACGTCGTTCGAGTTTATAAGTTTTGGTAAATCGTAAATTATTTTACATTTTGGAGTTAAAGTAAATCTTTGAATTGTTTGAATAGCCTTTATCATGTGGATTGCCATAGTAAATGCTCAAAATAAGGATAAAGTTAGGTTAGGATATAAAAGCGGTATTAGGCAATTTTTGTAAAATCAAAGAATATACCAAAAAGGTACGTTCACCAACTATTATCTCGCGGTAGCAAATATTTACACATGTATATTATTAAACATACATTAGCATTAATAAAGTTTTGTTTAATATTTATTTATATTTATCAAATAATAAAACAGTAATAATAGTTAAAAACAATGTCGAATATTTATAAAGCATTGCACGTTTGATAATGTTTTATTTTATGATTTTAAAACTTTTGCTAAAATCATATAATTAAATGTAGAATTCAGATATGGTGTGAAAATGTGATAATTCCATTTAAAAATATGTCGTCGTCTGATGAGGATGAAGTAGTAATAATGTAGCAGTATAGGTGAAGGAGAAATATGAAACGATATTGGATTCATCCTTCCTTTCAAGTACTCAAGAATCATGGAGCAAGTTTATGGGCCAATGAATTAAAGGTTCATCCCACCCAATTTCAGAACTGCTTTCGGATGAGTCCAGATACTTTTTCAACATTAGTGGAGATGTTAGCACCTTATATTACCAAACAAGATACTAACTATAGAGACGCGATCACACCACAAGATAAAGTATTAATTATAGTCAGGTAAGGTATATTAAGTATATTTAATATATTTGAAACAGTAGTATTTTAATGAAAAATAAACTTAAAAAAATACATTACAATAGTTAAATTAAAATTATTGAAAAGAGAAGTTTCCTTCTGATAAACCTGGCGCGAAGGTCTGAATATATGTTTGTACAGGTGTTGATTGTTCTTTATATTCTCTTGTTGAAAACGAATGAGTTGAAACATTGGACTGAGCTGAGTAGTTGGAATAAGCAGGGCTGGGAGCTGGTGTTGATGTCGCTACTACAGTCTTACTTTGCGGTGGACCATCACAGAGAAGCTCGTCTAGAAGCTCAAGTGTTTTTCTTTTAAAATGTTTCTACATCTGGAAGCAAACTTGTTAGAAACTGCAGATCTGGATTAGACTTCTCTTTAGCTGAATGGGGTGTTTGGGTTTTTGCCTTGACGAAGTCAATAAAACATTTATCAGCCTCATGAAGGGTACTTGTAGAAACTTTTCTCCGCTTTTCAGAAGGTCCAATGCTTGTAGTATTTGAACATTGCTCTGCAGTATATGATTTTTTTTGTTTGAAAACTTTTAAAGACAGTTGTGACATCTGTGTGCTTTTCTTGAGACTCGACTGAGGTTGTAATATCTTGTTCTAAATTATCGTCATTATTCATCTCTACTTCCTCAGATTCACTATCTTCTTCATTTAAACTGGGCTCTGTTTCTGTAGGTAAATTTCCTTGTTGCGGTTTGGATTTCATGAACGGCGTAACGAACTGCATGACATCTTTTAAGTAATAATCTTTAATTTTCTTGGCTGCGCTTATTCTTGATGGTGGTTTTTAATGCTTCTTGCAAGAGCCGTTCGAAGATTCTTTCACTTTTCTTTGCATTGCAAACCTGAAAAAAAAAAATTATATAACTTTGTTGCAGGTATCTGGCTACAGGATGCAGTTTTAAGGCCCTCACCCATATATTTATGAGAGGAGATACTACTATAGGCTTAATTGTTAAAGAATGTACAAAGGCTATATGGGACGTTCTTCAACCACTGTTTATGCCTGTTCCAACAGAGGCAATACTACGAACTATGGGATCTTCCAAACTGCATAGGCTCCATCGATGAGAAGACTGCTGAATAAAAAAATTTTACAACACCGGATCGCACTATTATAATTACAAGAGTTTTTGTTCGGTGGTACTGATGGCCTGTGCAAATGCTGATGGAATTTTTCTACCATTGATGTCGGTGAAGCAGGTAGGATAAGTGACGGTGCAGTTTTCCGGTCTTCCACTCTTGGAAGATTGTTAAACAAGGAAAAACTTCTTATTCCAAAGGCAAGACCATTGCCAAATGATGATGTAGATTTTCCATTTTACTTTGTAGGAGACGAGGCATTCCCATTACAAAAAAATCTGATGCCACCATATACACAAAGGATTTTAGATAATGAGAAAAAATATTGAACTACAGTAGATTATCAAAGGGCCGAAAGAGCATAGAATGTGCATTCGGAATGCTAGTATCTAAATTTGAAATTTTCATGGTTTCAAGAGGATACAGCGATTTTAGTAATTAAAAGTGCTTGTGTTCTTCATAATTTTATAAAACTTTTCAATTCCACAGATTGTGAAAGATAATAACCCGACACTTAGAAATTCACCAGTACCACCTGTTAAACAGTCTGCTTATGAATTACGTGATTACTTGAAATCTTATTTTTTAAAACCCGAAAACAAGGAATTATACCGTGTAATCAAAAATTGTAAAAATAAATAAATAAAAACCTGCTACTTACTAGATAGTTTTAATTCCCTTGCAATGGCACTCCACGACTTCTCCACTACATCTCTTTTGCTATGGTCTTGCCGTCTATAGTCCTAAATACATGGGTACTTTTCCACCAGCTCCACAAACTTTATAATAAAAGCAGGATTGTCCGATATGTTCAATAATAAAGTAATAATAATACTAAAAAAAGTTAATTAACTATATAAAAGCACACAAAAAATACAAACAAAAAGGCAATTATATTGTATTTCAACACGCTAGCAACATAGATTGCTCTGGACAGACGATAACGATATCACGTTGTGTCGGTGTACGAACCCCGCTTTGAATAAAGTGAAATACGAATCGACTATATTATCCCTTATTGATTGTTGCATGTTGCTAGTTGCGTATTGCTTCGGTATGCGAGCCGCCTTAGAGTTAGAGTAGTCGATTGTGGCTATATACCAAATTTCGAATTGATACAATTTCAGGAAGACCATAACTTTTTGACCGACGAGACTACGTGATTCACCTTGTATACAGGTACTATATATGATGTTTTTTTATACAAAATTGACCCATTCTATCCGGAATCTGAATTCCTCTAGGTGTACTTGACTGGCGGACCATCTCTTTGTTTTAAAGACCTAAGGAAGTTCACATTAGTTGCACGAAACGTTACCTGCAAAAACGATTTAGTGGTTTTTTAGTGCCTCTTCTCAAGAAGAACGAATCATTTAAATAAATCAAAATTAACCAATAAAATGTTATTTGTTGTTGTTTTAACTTTAACTACATGTTTTTGTTTTGTTTCAGAAGCGATGGTTCATAATCAAAAATGCTCAAGAGACAAAGGCAATAGGCGGTTCCACCAATAAATATAATGTTCCAAAGAATATTTTAAAGAGAAAGAATTGAACAAAAACATGCGTGACAGACAATACAATTATATTTCATGGTATCATAGATAAATAAAGTTTATCTCTGATGGTGTTAAGCGTTTTTACTAAGGAACAAAAACAAGATATCTACAACTATCTAGTCATGTTAAAGACCAAATTTGTTGATATGACGGTTACTGTAAACTTTAGCTTTTAAACTTACTGAGAAGGGTAACCTTTCTCATAGCTTATTAATTCAGAAATCAGAACGGTTGAAAAAGTGGGAATTCCTGATTTCTTGAAATACTGTCCAAATTTAACGGTTATTTGACATTTGATGGGGGAAAGGGAAAGATTTCCTTGAATCTTTAGTATTAAAGAAACTGTACTTATGAACTATGGTTTAGACCGTGAAAAAGCTTAATTATCAAATAGAGCTCCTTCTAAAAATGCATTGACCTGCACCTAGCAAATGATTGTAGACAAACATTTTTGGACATTAGTTTTAGCCTTTTTGAATGCATACCAAACCCACCAAACAGGATTCAATATTATTGAAATTAGATGAAATTGTCAACCAATATTAAAAACATTAGTTTCATTACGCTTGTCATAAAACTGCGTTTATCAATTCCCTGCAACTTATCTAAACTGCCATTTTTGGACATCATCTTTCAATCTTTCATATGGTGTCTGGTGACTTTGTACATTTAGACGATCGAATGGTTATTCACTAACAACTCCATGCGAACGGTAATGTAATTTCTGGCCAGTCGTTTTTTAGCGAAAACCTACACTGCAGCTGCTGTTCTGCTCAATGCAATGAAAGGGTTTCTCCTGTACCTTGTATATATCTGAATAGAAGCAGCAGCAATAAGCAGAAAACGGCGGCGCCAAATGTCCACCATACTTTAAGAATTAAGTGACACGTTTTGACAAATATGGCGGACATTTACCGTCGCCGTATCTGTATGGCATATTGCGTTACTGTACTTTTGCTAACCCCTGATTGATATAAT
Organism: Abscondita cerata; assembly: GCA_030710515.1. Taxonomy (NCBI): domain Eukaryota; kingdom Metazoa; phylum Arthropoda; class Insecta; order Coleoptera; family Lampyridae; genus Abscondita; species Abscondita cerata. Next base: position 21,741 of record JALBCR010001052.1, read on the forward strand.
ATGAGTATCACTATTCCCCAAGCATATGTGTTTTTTTGACACGTTCAAGACTTCCCCCCAAGAAGAAGATGACAAGAAATATTCCCCAGAGCCTTGACGTGAGGCAAATCATATATACGACGATTTTCCTGTTAGCATCCGGTCTATAATCCTATTAGTATTATTAAGTTTCAATTGTTGTTTTTACCATGGAAGTTCAAACATTTAGCCGGACCACGACTGAAATAAACTGATATTTTTAACAAATTTATTTGATTAAAAGAACTTGATTAGGCTGAACCCAATAATATTATCCAAAAAAATTAGAAGATCATGTTTCAACTAGTTACAAATATTCTTGATAGAGTCTTATCGAAGCTCACTAAACTCAGAAAAATCTTGCATAAGCTACGGATGAATTGTCTTCTGAAGATAAAGTAGAGAATTTTGTCTTTCTTTTACATGCGTTTGACTCTTTTCTCTGACGATATTAAAATCATAGCGGAGTCCTTTCTTGTGGAAGTTAAAAAATTGTTGGCGGAGGGGAAGTTTTCAAACGTTTATTTTACTTTCGGCTGAAGATCTGTAACAAGATCGCACAACTTGAAGAAACGTTCAGGAATAACAGATTTGTCATATGAATAAATACCAAATGCTTGAATATGGATACTACATTACTAACGGAAGGTGATTTAACCAGGCCTTTATTGTCAGTGAAGAAACATTGTTTCTTTCAACTTCTGTCTTTGTGATTAATGATTCAGATTAATAAGTATAAAACAAATTCATCAACGTTCTTGTCTTTTCCGTGAAATGGCTTGCCAGCGGCTGAGAAAATAAATTGTCGAGAACCTACAAGAAAGTTCAATGGAATTGCTGCATGCCATTAATGAGATATTTCTACCCTTTATGCACTTGTGAATGAATTGACATCTGTAGGAGAGTCTGGAACAGTGCCCACCTTTTTTGTTTAAAGGTATACGTATCAAACCATTTACTTATTCATATGGATGATGCCTCTAATTAGTTTCTAGTACTTTTGGCATCATGACTACCTAATGTTCAATTCTTTAAAAGGAATTTTCTGAAAAATGATATATTTTGAAAAGGTCTACCAAGTGGCCACTGTACCATCAGTGATGGTACAGTGGCCATAACTGTTAGGAACACTGGCCACTCCTCAAATAAGTCAAAATTTAATTGCAAAATGCTATTTATTTCTAATAAACTATAGTACGAGGCTAGTTCAATAAATACACGTTCGAGCGCTGTGAAACGATTGTTAGTGGAGCTATAATCGTACAAATTTGCGTAGGCCAGCGGCTGCTATATAGCTGTCTATTGTGACACATCCCTCGTGATATTCGTACAGGAGACAGTTGTTGTGCGCGTTTCATTATGGCAGGTCTTATAGTTGGAGCGTCCAAAACCGATTACCGAGCAGTCATACAGTTTCTGCATGCTGAGGGGGCAACACTCCAGTTCAGATTTATGGGAGAATGCAAAATGTTTATGGTGGAGAGTGTCCTTCAAAAACCACAGTCGTGGAATGGTGTCGGAAGTTCAGATGGGCGACAATCGACAGCGGATTTGCCAAGGCCGCATACAGCTAACATCATCAAATCACAGATGGAGCGGATGAGGTGGGAGATTTTAGAGCACCCCCTTACAGCCCGGATCTTTCACCCTGTGACTTCCATATCTTCGGACCATTGAAGAAGGCACTTAGGGACAGCGTTTCCAGTCGGACGCTCAAGTCAAGCAGGCAGTTTTGAAATGGTTACGCGAACAGCCAATGGACTGGTACCACACCGGTATACATCTTGTGAAGCAGTGGGATGCATGTCTTTGTAGTAATGACAATTTTGTTTAGTGTAAATAAACCGCTTACATGTACCAACCGTTCGAACGTGTATTTTTATTGAACCAGCCTCGTACATTCGTAATTTTGAGTAGAAAACACAACAGATTTTGTTCAAAGAAGAGAACTTTGTTCTTTCATATTTAATTTTAGTTTAATTAACATTGTACAAATCTAGAGGAAAGAAAAGATTAGCCGTTCTTGATGTTCCCCTGATTTTTTCTGGTTGTGTCAGATGGAGAACAATGTCATGAGCTAGAACAGTCGATGTGTCTGGAAACATTTGGATACAAGAAATTGCTCCCATCACGCCTGAGAAACGTTATGTTAAATTCCTCATTCTCTCATTTATTGATTATACGACCAACATAATGTTTGACTGTTTTTAGTTGGAAACTTGACTAGCACGAACGAATCTTCAGTTATGGTTGACAGATCACTCAATAGGCAATCATCGTCCTTTTCTTCCAATTGAGCAAAAGATATCAATGTCTTCAGAGTCTCTCATGTCTTCGATGCTTGCATCAGTTAATGAACTGCTTCCAGAAGATTTGCGTTTTTTCATTTTTCCTCCTCCTCGAGTCTTTCTAAAACTGGGGTGTTTGTAAGAATCTCAGATTTTTTCTTTTTTCTCTGGAATTTTTTATTATCACTTGAAGTTGTGACCTTTGGAAAAGTTTTGAGGTCAGTAGGCAAAACAAGTTGGTTGACTGAATTTTCATTTTCAACGCTTGTAGATGGCATAACAGTCATGACTTCATTATTGTCAACTGTTTTGTTGAAATTATCTTCATTCGAACCATCATTATTTATCACTTGTACATACGTCTGTTACAGTGGAAGTAATGAAGTCATCGTCGTTGAATATGTTTGAGTTGAATGGAAAAATCCCAGTGGATCAAAATCCAGAAATACAGTTTCTAGCAGTGAATGCCAAACGGATAAGCCTCACCCAAAATTTCAGCAATTCATAAATGCTGACTCGTTTCCCTGGATTATTTAGGAAGCCATGTTCGACAATGTTGATTGTAGTATTTTTTCAAAGGGTAGTAGGCACTCTTGTCTAGGGGCTGCAGCTTGTGGCTAGTATGAGGTGGTAGAGTTAGTAATATTACGTGATTTTCTTCGGCTGCCTTGATTATTTGCAAAGAAATATGAGCTTCATGGTTATCCATGATTAATAATGCGGGTGATTCAGCTGTCGGTTTGGCGTGTCTAACGAAATGTTGGAACCATTGCACAAAGAGTTCTGATGTAATCCAACCTGACTTTGAGGCGAACCCAACGGTTCCAGGAAATGTTTGTAAGTTTTTCGCGGAAAAATTAGAACAGGGGAAACATTATTTCCAATTGCATTGATACAACCGACCATTGTAACCAAGGTCCCCTTTCACTGGAAGTTATTTGGCCAACCTGTTTTTGACCTTTTGTGGCAATGACTTTTCCTCCTCCTTGAACTGTCGTGAGCCCAGTTTCATCGACATTATAAATTTGTTCAGGTCTCAATTTATACTTTTCATATATTTCTTCAACGTTTCCAAAAATCGTTGGACAACTGGTTTGTTGAAGCCCATAGCTCTGCCCAAAGACGTAGCTTCTGCCGATCTCAAGGATAACTCGTTTCTCCGTTTTAGGAACGCGTTGAACCACAGTCTACCGGCAGCTTCATTTTCTATCCAAGACGGTGGTATTTTTTTCTTATTCGCTAATGCGAAATCGTATGCCAACTTTTTGGCATATATAGGGCTCAAGTTGTGATGGAGTTTCGCCATGGCTTGAAAATATTCACTTAGAATCTGTTCTTCTTCTGAAGAAAATATTTGGTTTACAAGAATAATGTGGTTCTAATCTTGGTGCATTTTTGCATGGTTTCCGCTGGAGTTCTGCCAATTACTTTGTCTGTTTTCTTGCGTCTTGGCATTTTGTGGCATTACTGAAATGAAACCGTTCGAATTTTATACAAAATAGTTATGAAGGTACAATGGCCACCCTTTTCAAGATTTCCAAAGTAGTGGCCACTGTACCGATAATAGATGATGACCACTGTACCATCAACTTCATCTTAAATTGAAAAATGTTTTGGAAAGAACGTCATGGAAAGAATGCAGAAAAATAATGTGTCAGTTGATACTTACATATATTGGCTATCGTTTGCCACAGCTTTTATATTTTAACTCGTTGAAACACAAGTTTATCACACAATAACCAGCTTGGTCTAATTTCACAACATGTGGTAAATTTAGAGGTTATGCAATTACAGATTGAAAGGTCTCTAGAATCCCGTAGCTCACTTCAGAAACAGAAACACTAATTTGTTCTAACCTTCTTTGTTAGATAGCGACACGCAGTCTTTGTAAATAAATATTCTGTGAGTAGGTGGCCACTGTACCTACATGGCCACTGTTCCAGACTCTCCCTACTTCATGTCTTCGTTCATATTAAATATTTTGGACATTTTATCTAATAAATTTATCCCTTGTGTCTGTGCTATAGATTTTCTATCGGAATGTTGGTGTTTCAATTAACCATACTTTTTCACAACATCAAAAGCCATTTTTTCACGTCATTTCTACTTTATAAACTAAATATATAAGAGAACAGAGGATGTAGATGACGACTAGGCATATGACAAGGAATACAGTAGAGTAAATAATATTCAGGATATAACAAGATTTAACATAGAAATAAAAGAGACATATACAGGGTTACAAATAAGGAAAAATGAAATAAAAAAGAGAAGCAGATGATAAGGTATGGAAGACTAAATTAGATCTACTAGTAACAGAAATGAAAAGAAAGAAAGAGGAGAAGAAATATTAACCAACGGAAATGTCTTAATGTACGCGATAGTTAAACAAAGAGCAAAAGAAGGGTTGAGCTGCGTAGTGAAAAAAGAAGTATACAAAATAACTATAAAGAAGATGAAATGAAAACAATACTTAGCAAACAAACTACTAAAAATTACAAAAAATATAAAAGTATAGCAACCAGAATTTTTCTATAAAATTTTAAAAATACTATAGAGAGGAAAAACAAAACCATAATACATTATAACACAGAGCAAGATAAAATAATATCAGAAAATAGAGACACAACAAAACATTGGAAAGAATATTTTGAAAAACTTCTAAACGCCAAAATAACAACGAGTACATATTTACAGAAGAAGTGCAGAAGGAGGAGAAAATTATAGAAGATTAAGTAGATGATGACAAACAAAAACAAGCATTCAAAATTGAAAATGTAATAGCACCTATTAAAAACCTTAAAAGATAAAGCGCCAAGACACGATGGTATAATGGCTGAGATGATAAAACTACTAGGGAATGATGAAATAGAACAATAACAACGCTATTGAACAAGCTTTCAGAAGAAAGTGCAATACCGGAAGAGTGTGAGTTGGAAACCATCTTACCCATGTATCAGAAGGAAAACAATAAAGATTGTTACAGTTATAGAGGAGTAACACTGTTAAACAACGTTTATAAAGTGTACGAAAGACTGTTAGTTAACAGACTAAAAGTAAAAATAGAAACTCAAATAGAAGAAACACGATGTGGATTTCGAAAAGGGAGGGGAATTCAAGCCACATAGTTACCATCAAACAATTTACTGAAAAACTGTTAAACAAAGGCATACTGTAGCATTTATCAACCTAAAAAAAGCTTTTGACAGCATACTAAGAAAAAGTGCTTGAAAAGAAGAGACATAGACAAGAGACTAAGAAGACAAGGAGAAGTTTTAAGCCCGACACTATTCAGAATCGTACTAGACAATATAGTAAAAGAAGCTAAGAAGCAAATCAATAAATTACACGTGGGATATAAATGTCTACAACTCTTTTATATTACAGAGTGTGCATTTGCAGATAACTTGATCATATTTGCCAAAAACCAAAAATAGTTATATGGAAACCTACAAATATGGAATAGAACACTACAAACTTATAACCAAAAGATAAACATAGATAAGAACAAAATGGTCTAGGAAACAAAAATACACGAAGAAATATCACATCTTAAAGGCAAAGAGATAGAACACGTGAACAGTTTCAAATATCTAGAAGTTGCAATCCAGAAAGACTGAAAAATGATGCAGAGATAAATAATAGAATAGAGAATGCTAAGAAAGTTTACTATGCCTTGAGTTATAAATTCGCCAGGAATAAAGAAGTAAGTAAACAGAAACCTCCAGTATATAACTTGGTCTTCAAACCATTACTAATATTCAGGTGTAAAGCTGGTCACTTACGAAAAAATAAGAAAGAACAAATAAAATAAGAGACATTAGGCAAACCAACATAATATGGGGAAATGAAATCGAATATAAAGCGAGCAATAGGAAGAAGAAGTAAGAAAAGACGAGACGAAATAAAAGCGGATATCTTAAAAAAGATAAATTTAAGTTGGTAAAAGGCAAAAACCCTATTTCAAGACCAGAAAGACTGAGTAAAGTTTGTACAGCTGCATACATTTGAAATAAAAGAAAATGAATCTTGTGTTATTAATATTATTATTATAATTATTATTATAATTATTATAATAATTATTATTATAATATTATTATTATCTTGAAGTTCTTGAAGGTATATTATACTACCCACCGGCTGTGTTTACCGATATACTGCTACGAGTATTTTGGTAGCTGAGCCTTCACATGGCTACATTGCTTCAGAATTCAGATGTTGTGATTAATTTCTTGAATAAATTTTTCCAATTCTGATTTTAAAAGCTTGAATCTCCATAATTACTACCAACTTTTGCCTTCCTGAAATAAATAATATGCTTTGTAATGTAGATATAAGATTGGTTTTAAGTCTTCACCTGTAAAACTTTCCAACGGGGAAGTTATCTTAATGATTTGTAAACTTTTGTGTTTTTGATGATTTGAACATCAGCCAGTAGAGAAAAGTGTTTCATGGGAGCTTAATAAGTGTTATGTGTGTCTTACGACATCTCGTGTATAAAGAACACGTAAAAATAGTATAAACTAAGAAATGCCAACAGTTAACTGTAACGGCAATTGAATGTTTAAATGCAATATCTTTAAGTGTTGTTTCGTACAAAATTTGTGAATTATCCGTGGAAAGCGTTGATAACTCCATTTTCAAAGACAATCACATACACCTATACAAATAAACAATTAGTGAAAGATACCATGAGATAACATATATTAGGGTTATTAAGGACCAGGAAAATTATTAGATAATTCAAAATGCCCGATATTAGAGAAACATGGAAAATGTAAATTATTCGACTTAACGTCACGCTTACGTCACAAGGAAGTTAGAATTTCAATCGCAAATTTCTCAATAACCATACAGGAAAGACCCCAAAACATATTTACATTTTTGTAAAGAATTTTTTATCTTTCCGTTGATATTTGGATCGGAATATCTTTTGAAAATTTGTATTTTAGAAGATGTCTATGCTATTTTGTTTTGATCTTTAACTGAAAATACACGAAACTTTCAAAAAGGATCAAAGTGGCCTAATGCTAAGTTATAAATACAACATACCTGAGATTTCGGGCACATGTCGGGCACTTTCTGATTTTTCCAGCGTGGGAGTCACGTACTTACGTCGGTCGTCTATAAAATAGTTATTTATGTAGCAAGGCCGTAAAGTAGCTGTTTTAGGCCCAGAGGAATGTACGTGGGCACAATCGGGACGATGGCCTAAAACAGCTTTAAGGCCGAGCTGCATACATAATTTTACACGTTCCATTATTTTCGTACTTATACAAAAATAAAGTAAAAACATTTACAAATTGCGTTAATCTACTTTATTATTATCATCATGGGTGCCTTACATAATTTTTTATTTGTCACTCACTGACAGTCATATTGTAAAACTGCAAGCATAGAATTATTATTTAATAAAAACATGGAAGATTTTCCGATAATAATAAAACGGAATGCAAAATCATAGAGAACAACCGATAACAAGACTAAAATAAGCAAATGGAAAATAAAGGAAGGTAAAAGTAGAAGAAAATTAACCAATACGCAAAAATTAAAGTTTGGTTAAGGAGATTACTCTAGTAAAGTTTTAAGAAGGGATGGCTGCATTCATGCAGTGAAATAGAAGCACTGTGAAGTGTGAATTGTACATAACCGTTTACTTTACACAATACAGATCTTTTAACAAGCGTATCAATCATTATAATTATTAAAGTTGATTACAGAATAGTCAATACAATAGACACAAATAATGGCGAGTTGGTTGCATCCAGCAATACATTAGATTAATTTTAACGATTTAAAAACTGAAAGCCCACGGGCGTAAAAGTAACACTTTTAAGCCCGCGGGCAAAATGTTCTACTTTACGCCCGAAAATGGGGTTAAAAAGTCAATTTTACGCCTGATCGTGTAAAAAAAATAATTTCAAAAATGCAATATGCAACATAATTGAACAACGAAAATCAGAGTCCAAACAATATAAAAACAAATAAATATACCTACGACTTAAATTATATTTAATTAAATGTGAATTAATCTAAAATGTATTAAGTTTAAAGTGCAAAATCTACGATTAGAGAAGAGGTTAAGAAACTTACCACGTCACAAAGAGTTCCGATAATTTATAATGAATGAGGTTTGTTATCGGGCATAATCATTGTATTAATTGTTAGGTACCAATCTAAAACTTTAGTTACAATGAAAAAAAAATACTTAATACCTAAATGAAATTAGTATAGGGGTTTCAGAATTTTAATTTAAATGAAATATATGTTTACCACTAACGTTATTATTGAATTATATCCTTTGATTGGTTATGAACACCTGTCGTTTATTTTAATTGAAAGCAAAAGTAAGAATAATTATATGAAATGATTTACGAGCAAATTTAATTTAACAACCCTTAATACATGCATGTGGAAGAAGTTGCAGACATCAATTATTAATGTATCAAACATCAAAATATTTATTTGTGTTACAGTTACTTATATTTAAACAAGAAAATATTATGAGACAACGTTTTTAAATTTAGATAATCTCTGCACACATGCAATAATATGAACCCGGTCATTTCTTGTCGCGTGTTATAAAGTTACAATATTAAAAAAAATATTTAATAACCTTGACTTTTAAAAGAGTCATCATTGTTAATACATTTAAGCGGACATGATTAAATAAAATTTAAAAAAATGTTTCTTAAACGTGCAGCATTTTCAAAGAAGATTATCTTATTCAGAGTAATACCATTGTAATACTCTACCCAATTTCTAAAAAATATCAATAATTAGAAACTGTAGTTTTGGGGCATAGTTCAAAATCGAGTGTACAATTCACTAGAATATTTTCCACGCAAAATTTATTTTAACTCCGATCTTGTCTAGAAAAAGGCTAAAAAGGAAAAACTATACAAAAAAAAACAGAGGAGTAACATCATCGGTGTTTTGCATAATACTGAATCAGAAAATAAAAAAGAACAGAACAAAATTGAGGTGGGGAATACTACATCCTTTTACTTACAAAATATTAGCCAAAATTGAATAAAATGTCAATCAATTTTAAAACGTTGTATGATCACGACCACTACCAAAAAATTTAGCATCGTGCAAAGTTGTATTACCTTGGAGGGTGGGTTTTAGTGTTCCTCCACCTGTTTATTTAAAATATAAGTCAAAAATAACATCTACAAGGTGGCCTAAAACACTGAGATTCTCCTCTTAGGACCTTATTTAAAGAGTAGGAAGAAAATACGTTTCATACAATCAATCCACATAATTTCTAACAAACTGACTTTTAAAATTATTTTAATTATTTAGTAGTTGTGAAATGGAATAAGTAGTATATTTTTGTGAGCGGTGTGAATTATCATATGAAATAAATAAACTATTGGTAGGTAATAACTTTAGACTTATTGTTAAAAATGGAACAAAATTAGATAATAAAACTATGAAAAACTGTTGCTAAAAATAAATAAACCTTAATTTTAAAGTAATAAATTAATTTTCGCTCTATTATTCTTGGATATTTTGTATGAGGACCCCTACATTTCATTTCAGACTCAAATTCTTGGAAAAACTTTACATAAACTTTTGACTATAAAAGGTAGGTAATGAAGATATTTGAAATTAAAAATCAAATTTACTTTTAATTCTAACTTAAATGGGCACAAACAATCCAGTATGTATTTCAATTACATTGAAAATAAATCTGACTCTAGAATTTTTTTGGTTTACAATAAAGTAGGCGCTAGAGGATATAGAATTTGACAGGCGCCTAGATCTAGAAGCTCTAGCACCATGTTATATAAACACAGCTAGATAACTGGAGAATCAATTATACTGAGTTTCTTAATTGAAATAAGCGTTGACTTGTTTTTATTAAATTATTGCTTACTTTTGAATTATAGGTAATGTAATTGAAACACAAAATTATTGTTGCTGCGCTTAGTTTGTGTTAGTTAAAAGCAAACCGTTATACATTAGATTTTAATTTACTTTCGATTACTTGAGCTATAACAGCAAAAAAATTGGAATATAATTCAGTGGAGCAGAAATGGGGGCTTCCCTAGATCGAATTCGTTGTATTTACTTTCCACTCATCTTTGTTTTAGCTGCTTTATTGCGAATCTCAAAGTCAATATTAGATGGAGGGTTTTTGTAATACCCATTTCCAATGGTATTATCATTAGCGTACTATATTTACACTTTTCATTAAAAAAGCGATAAATTATACAAGATAATTAATTTTGCAGATCTTTCCTTTTACATTTAATTCCGATAAAGGTGAAGTTACAAACAATTTTAAAGGTTTTCATTTCCTATTTTAAAAATATAATTAAAACCATTAATTAATTAAAATAACATACACATGTTAACTTAAAAAGAGTGAAAAAAAATGTAATGCCATTTAGCAACTTACTCGACAAAAAATGATTTGAAAGTGTAAGCAAGACAAAGAAATGGCGAGTAAAGTGATCAATGTAGATGTTTAGATGACACTTATACAAAAGAAAATGGTAGAAGAACATTATCTGAAACATTAAAAATGAGAGCAGAGTAAGCTGTAAGTTGTTATGAAGAGGTCTCTCTCCATATAAAGGGTTATAAGCTGTCGGTCAGCAGCAATCATTTGAGAGTGAAGCGGGTTATGAAAGGTTGTAGTTGAGCGCTGAAGAGTGCTCCTGTCTAGAGGTGCTCCAAGTCCAGCACTACTGGCCGCCACCACTGGCGCCCCATTATCATAATCAAAGGAGCTCGCATTACTTGAAGAGGTTTATGAGTGTTGCTGTTGACAACAATGCTCTCTTTTATCTTAGTTTTCAAGGATTAGTGAAAAATGCAATGTAAGAGGCATCATGAATACTAAAAAGCTTGCAATTATAATATTCTCCGTTAGATACTTCGTTTGCACATTTACTAATTTAATCCATAAATTAAAATGCGCATAGCTTAGAAAAAAATCATATATTCAATCAAGCACATGTAATTAATTGGTGTCTCTGAAAATCAATACCTGCAACTTGTATTACATAAGATTTCATATGGCGGAACAAATAATAAATTCATAACAACAAAGATAATATTGTTAAGCGATCATTCGCAAAGAAAAATTTGTAAGTGTGGTAATCTAAGTATAAAATCATTGTGAAGTGTTTGGGATCAACTATCAACAAATCGTTGCTTATCTATAAATCTAAAATCCATTCAACAAGCTGGATGTGATCTGCTTGTCCATCTAATCTCCATTACTAACTATTTACACACTGCCTGTCATTTACCATTAGCTTTGTTACGGATACGCACAACAATAGACCCATTTTAAATCTATTCTTAACTATCGAATCGTAAATTTAATTTGGTGCGGTTTGTTGGGCATTCGATTTTACTACTGTTTCTTTTCTTATAAAATCGTGAGAGCTTTTCTATAGGGTCACATTATTTAAAATCGTTTGAAATAAAATGTAGGTAATTGTGTTACATTGGTTCTTTTATAGATTATTGTGAACAGGAATTATTAAAAAATCGTTATCGATAAAATGATTTTAATCGTTTTGGGTTTTTTGTATAACAAAGTATTTCTTATACCGGGTGACAAGGGGAATCATAGGTTAGAAAAAACTATAAATTTTCTAATAAATGAAACAAATTAATAGTTTTTTAATTCAGCATGCCTTTTTTATATGTGTAGGATGAACATTTTTATTTATTTATTTATTCATATGGTACATTTTAAATATTGTATATAATGGACCGGTCCAAGCGCCAGTCACGACAATGACAAAAAATAGTAGGTTAAAGAAATAGCAAAACAAAATAATGGAAAAACAGATAATCAGGACAAGAATACAAAATATTGCTGAACTTCAGATGTCCTTCAGATTTGTAAGCCATAATATAGCTTCATCCGTTAAATGATGAATGTTTGGAAAGCCTCCTTTAAACTTTGTTAATTGACAATCCTCTACAATATGTGTAACGGTTTCTGGTTCGGTTCTACAGTAATTTCGATTAGAAATTGATCCCATTTAAACAACAGATTTGCATTTTGAATGGCCTGTTCTTATGCGATTGACTTTTGACCAAATTTTTCTTTTTTGATCAAAGCCCGGGACATCAACTCCATACCATAATTTTTTCCACTCTTCAACTTCAGAAAAAGCCGTACTTACCTACTTAAGTAGTCTTGCAACCATATAAGACTTCGAGATTTAAGCCTTTTAGCAAGAGGGTTGTCAGTGTCATTCCAAATTGGTAAGTTTTTGTTAAGTTGGCATATATCCCATTCTCGTTTTAACGCAACTTTTCGTCGAATGTTCGATGGAGTAATATTACAAAGAGCATGAAGCCAATCGAGAGGAGTAGATTTAATAGTTCCACTAATTATACGCATAGTGCAATTCAACTGGACATCTATTTTTTTATCATAACTATTCAACCAGATAGGAGCACAATAATCTGCTGTAGAATAAACTAATGCCAATGCAGCTGTACAAAGTGTCTTTGCATCTGCTCCCCAAGTTGTTCCAGCTAATTTTTGAATGACATTATTTCTTGTTTTCATTTTTTGTTTAACTTTTTTTAAATGATCTTTGTAAATTAAAAACTTATCTAAAGTTACTCCCAAATAAACTGGGTGAAAATTATGGTTTAACTTTGTATTATTATTAAAAATAAGATTAAGTTTTCTACTTTTTTCTGTATTACTTAAATAAAAACAAGAAACCTCTGTTTTTTTAAGATTGGGGCATAACCGCCATTTTTGAAATAATTTTATACTACCTATATAAGGTAGCTATTTATTATACATATAAATGTTTTCGAAAGTGTTTTATCAGGAATGTTGAATTTACTTATAAGTAGATAAAACGTGGTTAAATCACGAATGCTATAAAACCAGATTTGATCAATAAATGACGCTTCGCTCTGAAGATAGAGGCTGAAACCTTACTAGTGAAATAAAATACCTTTTCTACGATCGTGCAAAAAGTGACTACTTTTTGTAGCAATTACTGTGTCAAAAGTTTCACTTTTTTGCATTAGTGCCAAGAACAATTTATCAGTGCAAAAAGTAAATTATTTTTTGCACTAGTGTAAAAAGTAGTTATTTTATTTTGTTTTTTCGATCGTAGAAAAAATGCTGTGTGTAACATGTACAAAAAGTAAATTTTCATAAGTGTGAATAAAACTTTGAATTAGGTGATTGTAAGCATAAAACTAGGTAATCGGCATTTTCATAAAATTGTATATGACTTGCTTCAACAAGTTTTAGAAAAAAGTCAGTCGTAACTCATTATTTAAAAAATCAATAAATATATTTAAGAGCAAAAAAAATTTAAGTTAAGAAAAATAATACTATCCCAGATCACAAACTCCAACGAAAGTGTTAATAATAGTGATTTTCATTCAAGCCGTATTTTTAATTTCATACTATTTCAGCAACTAACAATGAGGATAGTATATCATATCTACATTACATCTTTGTCAATTAGTGAAATTTCATGTTTATAGGCGTTTTATTGCAATGCAAAAAATAATCAATTAGCTATAATCGTCTACATTTTTTAACCAATTACGTATCAAATAAAGTTTAAACATTTAAGCAATTTATTTGCAAGAATTAAAACTGCATATTATTTTTTGGTATACTAAGTGACATAGAAAGAAGAACACCCAGTAATAATGAATTTATTTGAACAATTTTTGGTATACTAGTGTATACAAATTAGATTAGTAAACGATCACAATTTGATAAAAATTAAACTGTTAACTTCTTCAAAATACTTAATAATGTGTTGCTCCACCACGATGTCTTGTGCACTCATTAACACGTCTGGGCATACTTCTAATGAGGTGATCGATTTCTTCTTGAGGTATCTCATCCCATGCTATCTGTAACTGATGCTGCAAAACCGCTAGAATTTGTGCAGGGTGAGGTAAATTGAGTAATCTTCTTCCCATAATATCCCAGACGTGCTCGATGAGCGAAAGATCGGGAGATCTTGGGGGCCAAGGCAACAAAGCAATTTGATTGGCCTCAAAATGAGCGAAAAAAACCCTAGCAACATGAGGTCGTGCGTTGTCTTGTTGGAATGTGCTGTTGGGGATGGTCTGAACATAAGGTACAATATGGGGTCTACGACCTCCTGGATGTAGCGCGCAGCGGTCATGTTACCTCTAATGAAGACCAAAGGTGACCTACTTCCAATAGCAATAGCTCCCCATACCATAACTTCAACTGTGTGGTGCACATGCCTATTCACAGAAAATTGGGGATCTTGTCTTTCACCCTTGCACGACCGTCATGCATACCCAAACAGAATCTGGATTCATCACTAAAGACAATTGAATTCCATTCTTGGTCCCAATTTGCCCGTTCTCTACATCACGCTAGACGATAACGTCGATGCTCTGGAGTCAGAGGTAGCACAAAAAGGGGACAGTATGAAAAAAGCCCAAAGGTTCTTATCCGTCTATAAACGGTTCGCATCCCAATCGGTCTTCCATGTTCTTCAAACCACTGGTCCGCATTCGCCCGTGTAGAAGAGAAGCGGTCCCGTAAAGCCAATAGTCTAAGACGGCGATCTTCACGTTCTGTGGTTCTTCGACGACGTCCTGTACCTCTCGCTCTTCGTGTACGGCCCTCTTGGTTCCATGCCCGAACACAGACTGCCACAGTGTTTAAACTCCGTTGCGTTCTAGCGGCTATATCTCTCATAGACAAACCAGCCTCACGCAATCCCACAATTCTACCCCTATCAAACTCGCTTAATTGCCGAAAATTATGGCGTCTTCGCACTGGAGGCATTGTGATTGAATTAAAGAAGCTCTTTGAAATGCAATTTAAATCGCTTAAATGACATTAAACTGTACTTACAAATGCTTAATTCATTGTTTTAGGGCTACTTAATCGTAAGTGTTTTTGAATGAGGTTAACAAAACAACCGCTAGGGCAATATGGCTGAAAAACTGATCGTTTTTTATCTTAATATAAACAAATATATTCCCAAAAAAAATTTACAAAATATTCATTATTATTGGGTGTTCTTCTTTCTATGTCACTTAGTATATTTCGAGTCGGATTTTAGTTTCAAGAAGAAATTTGTTTTCTCCCATCGGCAGCTGACAAACACCACTTTGTTGATTTCGAAGAGAAGGCGTCACATTAATTATAAGTATACCTACATACAAAAATTACATAGGTAAGTAAGTGTGTGTCCTTTCAAGATATATATTTATAACTAATTTATCTTGACAGATTTCAAATACCTACTTAAATTTTAGTATGATTTTTTATTTATTATTATGTTTTGATTATACTGTTAAGGGCGCAATGATTTGATTAATGTAGGTGCAGGTTTAAAATGAAAACTATTAAAGTTTGAAACGTTCGTGTGGATGCTGAACTTCAATAAGTACTAGCTTGAAAAATTTAGCTGGTTAAAGAGCTCCTTGTTGTTTAATCTCGGTACAGAACATCAATTGAGAAAAGATATTTTGAGTCAATACTCGAAGAGAATCCAGCGGTAAATTTGTTGATCGTCTTTCACTGAAAGAAAAACCTTTTTACTGAGGAGCTTCTACGATTATACAAAATTTAGGTTTTATCTTTGGAGCGTCGATTGCAAGTCAAATGCAAAGATGAAAGAAAAATATACACAGTTTTTGAAAGAATATTTGTCATTGGGCTAATTTTGCACAAAGCAATACTTAACTCATCACGGCGGTATTTTGAGTCCGTTTCCACAAAGCTGCATGTAGTTTTTTATGAGTCTCATCCTTCTTTAATTCTTTCTAGAAATATTGAAATATTTATAGTATTATGACGATTTACTAAAAAATTTCAGGCGGCGACCAAACTCGTATTAAATGCTACTATTTCTTCCTTCCTTCAATATTCCCATCTCACTTTTTAATTATTTTGATTTTATTTTTAGTGTTTTTAATTTACTTTCAAGATTGTCTACTTATGCTAACTCTCATCCTTTCTTTAATTGTTCCGGCGTCTTATGGTCTACATTTTCAATTTCTTCTACCTGTCTTTGTATTTCTCTTTTCCTCAATTAACTTCTAATCCGTTTACCCAAACACACATTTTGTCTTCTTCATCCTTCTAATCCGTTTCTACAGTGTTTGATATTTTTCATACCCTTTTTCGAAGAATTTTATTCATCCCTTCTCTCATTTTCTTGATTTTTTTCGTCTGTGTTTTCCAGTTCTTTTTTGATCAATATTAGTTCAATTAGAATCTCCTAACTCACTTTTTATTTTCAAAAGACTTTATTGATGGTTGAAAAGAATTACAATTTTATCAAATACTTATACCAGTAGTTACAGTTTTGTTATAGGTATTTGTCGTAACTGCAAAAGCATGATGTAGACTTCAAAAACATTGTGGTACTACCAACTTGTTAGCATCGAACATCTGAGGTCAAGATTAACAAGAAAAGCAAAGGAACAGAAAAAAATTCTGATAAATTAATTTTATAATAGAGAAGAGTTAAGCAAAAGCTACCAACATTCCCGGCAGACTATAACTGTAAGGCAAGTTAGCTAGTTATTTGAAAAATTTCCTAAAAAGAGTTGTTTGAAAACCAATGAAATGAAGAATTAGCTGCGAATGAGACAACCAATAATATTCACCAGACATGCACGCATGAGTGCCGTATTTTGAAGACTTGTTCTAAGAGTTGCTCAAAAGACTTCAACCCTTTACACACTGCCAACGAAAGATTCAGTCTCAAAATAATAAAGTAAATATTAGCGGAGTTCTAATGTCAAGTCCTTTCTGTTAACAATGAGTTGCGGTTAAAATTTCCCCAAACGTTATAGCAACATTAGAGGTGGCAAAAAGATTCTTCTTTAGTCAAGGAGGAATATTCTGCAGTGTAATAAACATATAAATATACTCAATAAAAACGTCTGTAAAAATAAGAAATAGGTACATTGCAGAGCAATGATGTTCAGGCACACATTGTACCTTGGGCGACAGGAATTTTTTAAAATGAATGTTAAAACCCATATAAACAAAACAGGAATGTCTTTCATGTAGTCGCAATAATTCAGGCAATAAATGGAAATGATATAAATACTTACAGGGTGACCCTAAATATTGGACCCAAGAAATGAAGGTAATAGAAAACACCAAATTTTGTTGTCCTAAGTGTAACATTTAGAAAATGATGACGTTTTTTTGAAAAGTTTTATTCATTATTTTTAATTTGTTTACGTTTTTTGTTAAAGAATTATATATTATTATATATAAAAATTATACGTCCGTAATAAAATATGACTGTGCAGTGATTATCCATGAGAAACAACAGAGCCCTATTGGCCTAGCGTGCTTCTCAAAAAAGGTCCAATCTTACTTAGAACAGTTATAGATATAGTTCCAGGCGGACTTCTCTTTCTAGTGTGGGTGTCATTTGTTTCTGAGAAAAATAAACATAGATGGAATGTAATTTGCACCTGCACTCATGGCACAGCAGACTGTAATATTGCTCTATCTCTTTCTTAACTAGTCCAATAATACAGCACTGTTTCTGAACCGTAGATGTGCTGGTTTCGTCGACTTTATATACACATCCTTTTGTGAAATTGTTAGGTGACTTTCTACTACTTTTACTAAGCTTTCAATTATTTTCCAATAGTGGATTCATCAATGTCAAATCGTCTTTTGACCAGTTTCCTTCATTCGTTTTTCTATGGTAGTTTCGGACCATTTATCAGTAAAAGTTTTCCATAAATAAAGTGGCCCGTGGAGCAATAGTCTAGCTAGCCCCTCTATCTCCCATATATTTTTTTGGTCCATACTACTTATGAAACACCGTGTACGTTGTGTCAATAATAAACCTTTGTTTGTATTTTTAATAATTACGTTTACTTCCAGAATAATAAAATTGCTCTCACTGGTCATTTCACTAGGCCCCCTAAGCGGGGTAAAGTAAATGATAAAAGAATGTAGGGAATTAAAAAAACTATGATGTTTGTGCATAAGAATGCCGACGTTAGCTACCGAAGGCTTTATTCAAGGCTAATTTTATTTAAATAAAAACCGGTATAGGTCAGAATAATTAAAAACGTACCTGGCATCAAAGATGATGAGTTAATCATTATAAATATTTAATACTTTATGTAATGATTAACTCGGTCATTTTTGATTATTTACTTTTTCGGACCTATACGGTTTTTTTAAATAAAATTAGCCCTGATAAAGCCTTGCTAGCTAAAGCGAAACGTCGGTTTTTTATGAAAAACTAGACTGTTACTTCTGTTATATACCTCCATCTAAAAGGAATATACACAACATCAATGAATTAATTATAAGAAAACAATTTTCTCAAAAACATTCTCAACTTAAAAAAACTATAAAATCCGTTAGGTCATTTAACTCTGGATTTCGAGTAGGTAATCCAAATTGGTTTAATGGAATTTAAAGACTCTCCCTTAATTGCGATTTTTTTCTGGAAAAACGATGATAGCTGTTTTGTAAACATTGTAAAAAGAAAAAAAGTACCTCTGAGGTCTAGAGAACCCTAAATATGAAATTTGAATCAAACCTTTTCTCTAGATATGCAAGAAAGTAAAAAAAAAAATAGTACCTATACTTGTGAAACAACCGAAAGCAGGATTCAAAACATAACTCAGGCATACCAGGGCATATGGTAAGTACAACAAAAATTTGTAGCCTTTCGAATTCGAAAAAAAAAATTCGGAATTGCTCGAAATATTTTAGTCGCAAACTGTCATTTGATATTTAAAATAGGTCTTCAATTCAGCGTCGGTAAGAGCTTTGGGGTTTTAAATCGCAACTTTTCTTGCCCTTTTACTTCCGAAGGCCCCGCCACAGCATCATCAGCCATTTTGCAAAAAATCTTGATACCGCGTCCAAGAGTAGGTATAAAGAGATGTAATCAAATCTCTATGCCAGCCAAAGACGCGTTGAATTGAAACAAAGCCAACATTCTTATTAGAATTTTAAGTAGCACCAATAAAAAGTTTATATATATTTTTTTTCAATTTTAGATATTAATTAATTGTAGCACATAGTAGGGAGCAACTGCAATAGTTGATTCAAGGTGCCACATAACCACGACATGCAACTGTCATTCCATTGCAATATAACAAGTTTTGAATTAATAGAAACATTTTTCCATTTCTAAAAAGAATCGGTCCATAATTATAAAAAAAGGAAATTTCACTCCGCTTTACCTTATCCTTCTTTTTATACGATTTCAATTGAACCCACAACATTATGTAATTTTATTTTTAGGTGCATATTTAAGTGTCACATAATAGGTAAGGCAGCTGTTCATTCATTAAAAAAAATAACACATTTAATAGCATTTTATTTAAATTTTAAATAAGTATTTTTCTTTTAAATATTATACGCTGATTTGTCAAAATACTAGTAAAGATATTTACCTATTATTTATTAATGCTGAGAAATGATGTATTTTGTAAATATTTAATAATTAAGCGCCAGTGCTTTCTATTAAAGGAATGTTGAGAAAAGTTCATTTCCGTAAAATTCTGTAACAGTTTAAAACCCTTCAAAATATATCCACTTGCAATAAAAGCCTGAATCAAAACGACATGAAAAAGTGTGCTCCAACCTCAGATCAATATGCCCAATAAAACGATATAAATATACAATATCATTGTTCCCTGTTTTTCCCCCTACTTTTACTGCTTGTAGAAAAAGCACTTCTCTGCAATAGGTTAGTAATGAAGGTGGAGTTGAAATTGTCATTTATTTATAAGCTCTCTGCCATCTTACACTCAACGAAAGGTACTATAAAGGCGAATTTTCGTTTAATAATTCGACGAATTGCGCCTAAAGGTTCCGTTCTTTAAGAAATAATATTCTCTGCAGAAAACTCTTGAACTTTAATAGGGTGGACGCCACGCCTCAGCATTGCCGACGGTTCCCGTTGGTAAATTTAATACAGACTCCACCTACATACGGAAATGAATACCCAGAATGCAGCAGGTCTGTGAGAGAAGTGCCATGTACACTTTGAGGACACTCTAAGAGCACGCTTAGGCAAGTTAAGCGCACTTCGCAGCTAAAGAGTCTTACATCAAGAGTGCTCCAAGAGTGCTATAGCTCGATCACTGATTTATTTATATAGTTAGTCAGTTTGTTTATTGAATTCGGTTATCGAATCGACCGGAAGTGGAAGTCAAAAACGCGTCGGTCTTTTGCACTTCTTCTGTTCAGTAAATTAAGTGAACTAATACAATTTCTTTAAGTTTTGCTAGTTTCAATTTGCATGCGTGATATCGTTTAGCATAATTAACTTTTTCAATAAAATTGACATCGTCACATGCTTCTACAGTAAATATTTACATCGATGTGCGCGAAGTATTAATAATTTATACGAACTTTATAAAATTTTACAAAGCATATTCGTTAATGGCCTCGGGTTTATAATACTGTGTTGTGGTGGATTATTTAGAGAAGGTGCTGGAGTCGATGTCTGCAACTGGCTACGGGGAAGGTCCGTGGTGTCGGACCGGGGCGACCTGCATGGGTTGCTACCAGAACTTAATGGCGTTGAATTGGCTATGAGCTTAAGCCCCAAACATCATCACGGAGGACCACAAGTTTTAAGTCATTTACAACAATTACATCATCATTCTACGCCGTTTAGTGTAACCGATATTCTTAGTCCCATCGAAGAATCATACAGAAAATTGGAAGTCGCTACCAATCCTCCATCTCCGTACAGGTAGGTTAGAATAAAACTTTTATAATCAAAAACCGACGCTGAGTAATATGTGAGAAGTTCTGTTAATGTTTTGGAATAAATCGAAACATACACCTTAGTACGAACTATATGCTCTTTATACCCACTTAATTTTTTCAATAGATTACCCTTTTGTCAAGATTAATTCTAATGTGGGTACTAATAATAAACCTTTTAAAATAATTATAAAGGATTAAGTAAGACTTAATTTATTTTAAGCGGAAAGAAGTTTTTTTGTTAGTGTGCGAAAAAAAATTGTTCATTATAATGGGTTTTATTTTTAAATTACTGTTTAAACTGACGAAATTCAGCTTTAACTAATTTATTTCTATTATAATTTATTTATTTTTTAATTCAAAGTACATAGATCCTATAAACAGAATAATGTTATTGCCGTCGGTAAAAATTACGATTTCACTGTCCATCTGTACTACGAACAATTAATCAGAAAACCCTAACAAAATAATGAAAAAGGTTAATAATAAAAATTTTTTTTGTTATTCTAAAAATAATTTATGTGGTCGAACAGAAAATCCCAATATGTACTTATTTACCCATATTTGCTTTTGTTGAATAATTAGAAATTTTCAACAACAAATCAAATGGACAAAAAATTTAACAAATATAATTGATGAGTAGTTCTCCGAAATATTATCATTTGACAAAGTCATTTCTAAAGAATAAAAATCATAAGTACATTTATTATTTTTAGACATAAGTATGAACAAAACTTATACAATACTTTACATGAACTTAAAATTATATCTTTTTAACGCAAGTGTTGATATGGTTGAAGTAAAAGTCTTATCACTTCTGAATTCGAGGCACTGATATTGCATGAAGTTTTAGTATTCTTAATAATATAAATAAAATTAGTCAAATTAAAAACATCAAAATTTAAAAAAGCTCAAAAATTGCTATAGTACCTACAATAAAAAATAAATTTCAAACATACAGAGTTGGGATAAAATGGAACGAAGTAAATATTTTTAAAACGAAACGGACGATATCTTTGAAATTTAATCGGAAATATCCTCAAATTTTTTATTTAAATTGTATGTTTTGAAGATTTGATTAAAACTTATACATAATGGAAATAATTTTTAAGAATAACTCACTTTTACTTGTAGAATAAGTAAATTTATTTACTTTAGACTAGTGATAATAATAATTTAAACAAAATTATTTCAAATATTCAAAATGCTTGCCGTTCACCTTCTAGCAACACGCCAGTAGCTTAAATTCTTGAGTCACTAAAAAATGTCACTCTAATGGGCAAAGATCCGGAAAACAAGCAGCCCACTTTATGATATAGGTACTTTATATTCTATCTATTGATTTAGAAAATTTACAACCAGAAAATCCCTAACCTGTCTATCATAATGAGGTGCTCCATCTTGATGAAACCAAACACTTTGTGTTAACTGGTCATTCTGAAGAAATGCAGGAATAATTTGTTTATTCAGTAAATCTAAATATTTGTCATCATTTAAGTTTCCATTCGCTATAAAAAAAATAGACCTATAAGCCTATTTTCGACAATTTTAAATGTGTTCATCATCAGGCGTTCGCAAAACTGCAGCCATCGATCAAAATCTTATATGAATAGTATTTTTCAATTTTCAATATCTTCTTTACGAACGTCGACTTGTATCATAGTTTAGTGCCAAAATTGTTGTAGACGTTTTAGGTAATTCTTTTAAATCAATTACAATGTTTTATCATTGGTTTTATCTAATAATTTCGTTTTTTGGTAAATTTTTGACGTTCCCAGTTGTATCAAAATTTTGTAATGTTGACCATGATATGGGATTTCTTTTTGGGATGCACATATAATAGATTATTGTTTATTTATTATATATATATAATACAAACAAAAAGTGCTTAATTATATTGCTGAACGGATTCAAAATAACAATAAGAACTTTCATAATCTGCAAAATGTACAGGATATTCCATTTAAACTGAAAAAGTTGAAGGTATTTCCAGTTAAACCAGAAGTATATTATTAGCAAAAATGTTTTAAAGATATTTTACTTGGTTCCATACTTTATTATCAAAACTCGGTAGGTATACTTACTTTTGTTTTTTTAAATTTACAAAATTTTGTAAGCAACTTTGAAATTACAATATAATTTTAAAAGTGCGTTTTTACGAAATAAAATAGAAAAAAACTAAACATTAGTAGAATGTTAAATTTTAATTCTGAACATGAAAATGACATTATTAAATTTATCATTAGAATCTAGAATTTTAATTTAGTATGCACACAACAATGAACCATATAAGACAATAAGGTAAATAAAGTAAAACTCCCTAGAATCTAGTGATAAATTTAATTCGAAATTAAAAGGTAATTACATAATAGAAACTAATCACATTTTATTTAAATTTTTGGTTAAAATAAAAATATACATAATCAAAATTCAATTAATTTTTTAAGGAATTAAAATTATGTGCATTTAATTAATAGAAATTCACTTCTTTTTAATTTAAGAATTAAAATTATCTACATATTGATTTGAGGAATTAAAATTATGTGCATAATGGAAATTTAAATCAGGCTTATGTATTATGTACATAATCGAAATAAAATAACAATAATGTGTGCATATATGAAAGATAATTCGACAAAGGACCTGTGGTTTATAACAATTTAAAAAAATTTTAGTTATTATAATTAAATTAAACTTAATTTGCTTTGACAAAAAAAAAGAATGTTTTAAAAAAATACCCAAAAAAAACTGGAAATGCCCTTTCAAAACATCCTATTGGTTTGACTAATTTTGTATAATTGGACAAAATTTTCGACATTAAAAAAATCCAAATATTCCTACAGGTACCAAGTTTTATTAAAATTGATGTAACTTCCCCATAATTGTTCACAATTTTTAAATATCGAACCTACATGTAGGTAAGGTATAATCAACGCCGTGAGTACTGTCGGTTTAAAAAAGCAAGACACCTGAGTTTAGAATGTTTTAATTTTTTTATTTGACGTTCCATTGTTTTGAAAGTTGGCATATATGTACCTTGTACAAATCCACTAGCGGTCAATAAATATCAAATTTGCAGGTAGACTTCTTCGACAGTTATTTATAGATAAATAGATCAAAAACAGACTGCTCATGTGTCTTGCTTTTTTAAAACCGATAGTAGGGTTTTTGTCGTCCCGTGCAGACTTTGTGGTATACTCCTAAGAAAAACCTTTATATCGCTGTAGCCTACTACCCCTTTGGTTGACGCCTTAGGCAGCTGCCCCTATTGCCTCTTCTTAATAGATACGTCACTGAATATAATTTAAAACTAATGTGATTACCATACATCTGAAAAATTGGGTACCTACCTATACTTAAGTAGTTATCAAAAAATTTGTAAACAAAACATGTGACATTAAAATGAAATCAATTAAAAAAAATTTTTTTTTTAAATTGCACAGTCAAACTTAGACGTGATTTTCGCCAATTATGCTCAAAAAACACATAAAAATATAAATAAATTAAAAACGTCGAGTATAAGTAATTTGAAGTAATTCATTAAAAACTAGAAAGTGAAAATGTGGACGGTTGATAGTTTATCTACTTCTTTAAATCGTCAAAGTAAATGAAAAAAAGGTGTCAACATTTTTTATTTTGAAAAGGTTACATTACTCCATATTTCTAATACGGTATCCGCCAAAATAAACAGTACCGAAACAGAAAGTGCTGTGGAGTTGTTTATGTAATATGTATTTGTCATATTTGACTGCAGTTAAATTTGATTTAAAAATGGTTCTAACAACGGAAGAAAAAGTTTTTTTGGTAGAGCATTATTTTCGTTCATATTTATTTTTATTTTCGGTACTGTTTATTTTGGCGGATACTGTATTTGGAGTAAAATTGTAAACTGTAACTCAAAATTATTCACACAACATAACGAGTGTTCAAATAAAAAACTGCACTGGGCACGCCGAGGAATTGAATTGATTTACCTATTTTTATAGTGCACGATAAACTTTTTTAAATATTAACATTTCTTTATACAATTTTATTTATACAAGGTGTTAATTAAGTATGTGGCCAAACTTTAGGATGTTGTTCCTTACTCAATTTTAAAACAAAAAAGTTTATATTAATATAGGTCTTAAACGGCTTTGTTTTTATTATTATAAGGGGGTTCCAAAATTTTTTTAAAAACCGTTTTTCGTAAATAACTAGAACACCCAAATCAGTAAGAGATTGAAACTTGGTGACAGTTTTCAAAGTATACAGATAAATCTTCTACATTAAAAGCGGCTTCTATTATTTTAAGAGTGGTGTGCACAGAGTTAGCGCCTACGGTTTAATTAATATTGTGGTACTCAACTTTTTTTTTTAAATTTGATAAGAATTTATGATTTAGCAATCAAAACCACACAATATTAACTTTTTGAGTTTTTTGTTCAGTGTCTCTTATTAGAGAAAATAAAACAATAAAAATAAAACTACGTATACTTAACATTATTCATTTTTATTTTTTTAAATAACAATAAAACTAAAACTAAAATATTACAAAAAGAAACAAATATTACTCTATAGGCATTTACGTACGTGATCGTTAACACGAGTCGACACTAGGTGTCGCAAAACTTTCAAGTTCAAAAATTAATTTTGGTTTGCTGTATATTTTTTAATTGACTATAACTAAAGAAAATAAGTTTAAAAAATGCAATATTTGTAGAAATCCGTATTATATAAGATGCCGGCTGTGAACTTTTCAACATTGCGAAAAAGCTAGGCGAATTTTGAACGCAATATTTCAAATTATTGCCAACCGAATAAAACAGTAGCCAGTGATAATTGAAGACTTACGAACGGCACCTACATAAACGTGTTTCGCCATATTTGAGACTCATCAGTGTTAGAGTAACTCGAATGTAACCCAACAAAAATGACCGGAATTAGCTATAGTATTTCAACGCATAGTGGGTCTGCTTATTAAGCAAGAGATAATCGGTGTCACCACCCCAGATTTATACAAATATTACATTTTGTTGGAAACTACTTCTAGTTTTGTTATAAAGCCTTTTATAATTTTCCGTTTATAACAATGTTTTTCAAAATTGTGAATGTAATTAAATAAATAAAAAATGTCGCTTTTTAATATACATTACAGTAACAAATATAAGCCATAAAATTATCTACCCGTATACGAATCGATTTTCTTTTAACAATATCTATTATAAACAAAGAACTGTAGTAAAGCAATTTAAAATAAATTAAACTAAAATTGAAACCAAAAACAGTGATAAGTGATTTATTTCCGTTTATAACAATGTATTTGAATGATTAATTATATAATGTTATATAATTATACAATCATAATAATTTGGTGTGAAAAAAATTATAATAAGTATTAAACAAAAATTAAATTTTTATATGAGTTTTTGGGATAAAAAATATTTAGTTTTATCTAAAATTTGAGGAATATTTTTGAAGCGCAGATTTACAATTAAGGAAAAATAGATCACTTATATACATTCTTTCTGTTCTTGAGAAGTCTTCAACAAAATACCCGAAATTGTTTATTCGTCTATATAAATACATAGATTTTGTCGTTTGTGGAATATACATTGTATAAATAAATTTACTCGCAAGTATTTTAATAATACAAATGTTTATTTAAATATTGCAAGTTGAATATAAAATTTGAAAAAAAACTGTAAATAGTGTGTTGATTGGGGTTTCTTCAACAAGAAGTCTTTCTTTAAGAGTGAGGATACAACAAAAGAACAACTTTTACTTCATATCGTCGACGTTTCGGCAGCTAAAGGTGTTGCCTACTTCAAGACATAAAAATAATTAAGTTCTTTTTTAGTAAAATACGGTTAACAGCATCCAAGGATTACGTCTTGAAGAGGCCAACACCTTCAATTGCCGAAACGTCGACGATATGAAATAAAAGTTGTTCTTTTGTTGTATCCTTTTGTTAAAGAAACCCCAATCAACTAAAAATTAAAAAAAGTAATAATAATAAGTCACATATGTAAATTGTGTGATGCTAAAAGCTATATGGTATATTGCCACACATTCTTAATAAAACTGTAGAAATCTGTAGACAGTATAATGCCGTAACGTATAGCTTTTATCGCAGCAGCGTTAATGGTATCAGACTAACTATACAGATTTCTACAATTTTATTTTCAATAACTATTATCTTATAATTTTAATACTACTACTAAAACTACTACTGTGAGTAGAGTCGAATGGAAAAAACAATCGATTAAACTACAAGCTGTTCAGAGAAGTTTTGTAGTGTAATTTTTGTTACCATGAGAAGTCGACGATTCTGCCCAGCTTTTTGTTAGTGGAAACGTCAAATATCGAATAAAAGGTGCAACTGTGTGGAATAAATTGAAGTGTTATAGAAAAAAAAACTTCTAATTTTAAGCCGCAACCAAAGTTACCACAAACTATTGTATTTTTGAATTTGTATACATAATATGGTAGAGACATAATTTCGAAGATATTCCACTACCAACCCGTAAAATTTTTTGCTCTGTAGCTAATGTAAATTATAACAACAAATTTAAATTTAAGAAAATATTGTGATTTATACTCCACATCTTATAAATAAGATGGGACGGTTTCCAAACCCAAAATATTAACACCTTTTTTTTTCAGTTTTTCCGAATAAATTATTTGCAAAAATATTAATTTTACACATCTTTTATTACTTACACACAACTTTTGTTTCAACTATTTTTTGATTCGATAAGTAATTACTGAGATATGACAATCGAGTGGCACTAATTGTGTTAACAGTATTTTCAAAAATATATAAATTACACAAAAAAAGTTATAAAAAAAAGCTTTTTGCGATGACCTCCACATCGCCACATTGTACCGATACCAATAAACGGATAAGAACGTATAGAAAGTGTGGATCATTTTATAGAAAAAATTTTAAAAAAACCATACGTTGCAGGTATTTGTTTTTACCCATTTCCTCAAACCAAATTACGTATTCTCTCCCTGGAACCAGACTAATATTCAAAATACATAAAAAAAAAGGAAAAAATAAATGATACAGTGGCCCGCACTAACTTTCTTGCATCTACATATACATTCTTAATTTATGTCCTATTTTAATTGCACTTTAAAAAAACAATTACCCTAGAGTTATTTTATCGAGAAATTTTCCACGAATTTCACTAAGACAAACCAATAGCGCCATTATTTATTTATTTTGTGTTATGAAATCTAATATGCATTAATTAATTCTGCCTTGTTGTTTTGGATAAAATATTTGAAAAACAACAGGGAAAGTAGTGAAGGACAGTCAACAATATGTGATTCTAGTATGTATACGTTATAGTAGAACATTTGGTTATATTCAAAGTCAAGTTATTTATTCCGCAATATTCTCATAAACAGTTTGTCATTTTGAAAAAAAAATGCAATCATAAAAATTCCGAATTCGAGTATAAATCTTAGTCATCAGCATACAAAAGAAAATTTACATTTATTAATGTCGTCGATTAAAATATTAAAGAGCAAGGGTCTTAGGTGAGATCCTTGGGATACCCCAGATGTAGCATAATAAGGTTCATACTAGAATCCTTTTACAATGACAAGTTGGGATGTGTTCGATAAATAGGACTCTATCCATCACAGAAGATTGCCGATCCTCTATAATTTTTTAAGTAGAATAACACGATCCAGTTTGTCAAATGCTTTACTGAAATCGGTAAAAATTTTTTTTTTTAATTTTACACCCTCAATTTTAAGACCCTCTGGATACATACATTTTTTATCAATCACTTTTCTACCACCTAGAAGTCATATAGAATGCAAATCTGTCATCTCAAAACTTTTTTCTTATCACAATAGGTATACTTTCACTCTAGGTATATGCGAGAAAGTAAAAATAAAAGTTATAGAATATAGATAATAAAATTTCCAACAACTTTCTTTTTGTATCTTTTTTTGTATAACTGATAATTTTAGAAATATTGTTATATGATTGTCATTTCTCAGCAATTACTTATTCAATCTAAAAATAGTTTAATCAAAAGTAGTGTATACCTAAATTACAACCTTTTATTAAAAAAAAAACTGTTTAAACATATTCCAAGAATGAAAAAATCTATGTAGTTTTACGACAGATTATTAAACTCTAATTAGATCTGCGGTTTTATAAAAGCTTCATAAAAATCGAAGCAATGGTGTTTTTGGTATCGTGTTTACATGCTGACCGCCGGCCTCCAGACAGAAATTCTAATTTGCCGTGAAAAAAGATGTTAAAATTTTCGATTTTACGCATACCACATTTATAAGATGTAGAGTAAAAATAAGACAATTACATAGATTCGTATCTAATAATTTTATGAACTTACCTACTAATTTCGAATTGTTTTTTTTTCTAAATATGTAAACTATATGTTTATTCTAGATCAACTTCTAGTGGAAGTAGTATAAACTCCCCTGGTGCTGGCGGAAGCGTCGGTTTAAACGGCGGCGGAATGAATACCGGCTACCCAGTAATGGGCCAATTTGGCGGCGGTCAATATTGTCCTGTGTCCGAAAATCTTGGATTAACTCCACATTATTCCTCAGGATGGTATCAAAGTTCAGCGGCAGACCCAAGATTTGCAAGTAAGTTTTTTGCATTACCATTTTTACTAACAAGTGAATAAATTGTGTTTAAAAAGAAAAGATATAAATCTCTCGGTTCGTTCGTATTATAAAAGATGTTCTTGTATGCCCGGAAGCGAAAATCCGATATCCTTCTATTACATAGCGTTAACCCGTATTCCCGTGCTTCCCGTTTCTATTCCCCGACCGCATCTCGTCTCATCAATCATCTTCCTGTTTGCATACCAATATCCATGTAATATTATTTATACGTGTTACGGCATATTAGGGGTGCGTCTATAGCTGTTTGAACTGACGTAATACAATTATTGTGTCAGTTGTTGTTTTATCGTCTTATGCTGAGAAAAATCAATGTTCAATATTCCCGAAACGTATTTCAATAATTTGGTTTTCTTATTTATGCTATAAATTAATTTCTGCTGATGCAATTTTTCTATTGTATTTATTAAAAAGTTTTAACATTTTTAGTCACAGATAAAATTAAAAAATGGGTTTGTAATTTTAATAAATATTTTCAAATTCAACATTCATTTTTTATAATAAGAAAAAAGACATATACACAGTGCAAGAAAATTCGATGCAATTAATAGTAATAAAAATTTTCCACGACATACGGTTCTTTTCTACAAAGAGTGTGGAAAATTCGTTATTTCTCACTAGTGAGGAAAAAATGTGTTGCAAGAATGTCTTTAATTTAGTATTCAATAACTTTTGTTTAATTTAGTATCTTATATTTTAAACAATATTACCCTACATTTATTGGTTAGAATTACACGGCTGGCAACGTTGAATATGACAGGTTGAGACCACCCGAGACCATAGAATAAATACTGTGGCGAGATTATTGTGCCCCACCTATTGTTGACTTTTGCTGTTACGTACGAAATTGTGACGAAATCCTGTAACAATAAGTTACGTTTACAATAAATTGTTTTTATTCCATTAGGTTGGTATTTTGGGAATGTCGTGGAAAAAATGTTGTGTCTAATACATGAGAAAAGCGTTTTTTCCATTCGCACTCTCTAGCTCGATAGGAAAAAAGAATCGCTCTCCTCACTTGTTAGATTTGTAGAATAAAAACGGTTTCAAACTGGAAAGTTTTGCGTCAACAAAAAAAATATATACAGTGTGTCCGGATAATCTAAAGCATTCTGATTACATGGGAAATTTGAAAAGTCCGATTTATATGTCCCCAAAGTATCATTTCTTCTATCAAAACACTTAACAATGTCTATTAGAAAACGTTTTACGTAATAATTTTAAAATTAAACAAACATATTAAAAATATTTAATATTTCAAAACTAGGTACAAGAGTTCAAATCCCAGTCAGATTTCTTTTTTTAGTTGTATTATTATTCTAAACGAACAGCGTTTAATTTCTACTGGTAAAGAGGCACAAGCTTTAATGTTTTCTACTTGAAGTGGCAACGAATTTATTAGACTATTCACATTATGATTTAATTTAATCGTTTAATAAGAAATTTTTGGATATCGTAATATCTTCTGCGCATGCGCATACGTTATTACGCATGCGCCGAGAAAACTCACGTAATTTTAGGCTTTGATTTTATAATATCCAAAAACTCTCTAATTGAATATTATTCTAATAAATCCATTGCCAGTTCAAGTAAAAAAGTCAAATTTTAATAATGTGTCTACACCGATGGAAATTAAACGCTGTACTAATAATACAACTGAAAAAAGGAAAAAGACTGGAATTTAAACTCTCGTAAGTACGTTTTAAAATATTGTGAAATATTTATTCAAATATTTTTAATATGCTTGGTCAGTGACTATGTATCCTAGACTTTCAAACGCTTTAATTGGGGACTAATACCGATAGATGTTGTGTGCATGTTTACGGAATCTTTGTTATATATTTCAATAATTAAACACACCAATAAACGAATTAAAATGATGTTTTTAATAAATTTCAATGTTTATTAAATGCTGTATGGTTACGCCACTGTAAATGGCAATGCAGTGGCGATGTGGCTTCTATTGGTCCCAGGACATCTATCGGTATTGGTCCCCAATTAAAGCGGTTGAAAGTCTAGGATATATAGTCACTGGTTTGGTTAAATTTTAGAAATTATTACAAAAAACGTTTTGTAGTACACAGTGTTAAGTGTTCTGATAGTAAAAATATCCTAAAAACACTTTGGGGACATATAAATCGGACTTTTCAAATTCCCCATAATAAACAAAATGCATCAGATTTTCCGGGACACTCGGTATAGAGTATACCTCGATTGACAAGCGAAAAACACTTATTCTATTTCAAATTTTAATTTTCAACCGGGAAGAAAAGTTTTTAGAAATTTAACTTTTAACAAGAAGTTAGATTTAAGTTAGATAAAATAAATTAGCAATTGTTACTTAATTGCATTTATTATTAAAAAAACTATCAATTAAAAGTTTAATTTAAAAAAGGAAAATTTAACAATGAATAAAAAATGAAAATAACAACAAGAATAAGTAGTTAAATCAAAACATTGTTCAATATTTCTTTTTAACCAAGCAGGATTTAAAAATAAGTTATTTACATTTTCATCTCGACAGCTGTTTCGTCTTTTTGGGACTCTTCAGGAGTGAGTCAACTTGAGTGTAAGTTCACTATTGTTCAGCTTTATTAACAAAAGCTGTCACCATTTAAAAGCTACCTACAGTTTTTAGTTCAAACTGCATAAATATGTCTAATAATAAATCAGAATAAACTTGTAAAAATAATAAAAACCAACCAAAACTAAAAAATACTTCTAAAAACAAAAAAATACTGGTACAAAGAACTTTAATTTAGAACATAAGTGATAAAAAGCATCAAAGTATCCAAACACTAATCCAAGTTTCTGCAACCAGTTGTAAAGCATCGAGATATACAGACTGGATAAGTGTTTGAATATAGCCTTCTGTATTTTATACTATTTTCTCTATTCCAGTAGTTATTTAGTTATGTGTTTAAAATTTGATGATTTTTCTACAGGCAAATTTGAGTAAAATATTTAAATTGGAAATTGTCTGCTATACAGGGTGTTCCTAGACATAATGTAACTACTTAGTAAAATAAGAGTAAAATGTTTTAATAAAATTTTGTTAAATTGTACTAATCCAATTACAATTTCGAGTAATTGGCTGTTGAATTAAAAACCCTTTGTGCTCCCTCCGCCACTTTATTTTTAAAAACAACAAAAACTTAAAGACATAAAATATTTTAAAATGTTTCAGAATTCTATTAAAACTATTTTGAATACACTCTAAATATGCAAAAAAACGAAGAAAACTCTATAGTATTTTATTTAGCCGTGACTGTTACGCCCCCTAGTAGCTGACTTTCCAGACTTTTTTTATGTTCACTTTTCTCATAAGTAATAATTTTGTTTCCAATTGTGTACAATAAACCGTTTCCGAGATATGGTCAGCGTCCATTCTTCATGGTTCACCCTGTACTTTAATTTAAATAAGACGTTAATTCGTAATTATAACTACAAAGTTTAGAATTACATTACGTAATTTAAAACCAAAAAAATTACGTACGTAATATAGGTATATACGAGTTGCCCATTAGTGCAAGGAAGGTAAATATATCGGAAAATATTGGGATTAGAGAAAAACTTTTGCAATAAAAGTTGTGCAAATCAATGAGCTGCACATTTCAAAATTATTTTCGTTTATACAGGGTGTTTCTTAAAAGTGCGAAAGTTATGGTTTTTTAAATAGAAGCACCAATTTTTTATTATAAACTTGGATTCCTTGAGAAATTCTAATGTGACTTTATGCATTAATGTCTAAAATAAAGGGTTTTCGAATTATTTAACTTTTTTCTGGAAAAATTAACTTTTCGAAAAAAATTAAATAACTCAGTTATCCTGGAATTTATCCATCTGCAATTTCTTAGCTTTAATATGCATTACAAGTGCTAACTAAAGCTGGTTGTTTACCTTTCTAATCTTGCTAGGTTTTGAGTAATGAATTATTTAAATTGCCGTTGAACGTGGAATTTTATAAGCATTCTAATGATAAGGTTGTAGGTATCTATCTCTTACGGATTTTTGTGAATTTTTGAGTAAGAGTTAGATACATACAAAATTTAATAATTTTAAACTTATGATACTAATAATGCAATTTGTTCATCCGAATAGTCAGATGTGATATCTTCAGAAAAAGATATGATTATAGCTTTTTCCTTTGAAACTTTTTTGTTAACATCTTAGTTGGCATTAAAATGAACAATACCGCACTTTATATTTTTGTACTCGTAATAAAATACTTTATTCGAAACTAAAATAATATACAGAGTGTTTCGTAAAAAATTAAAAGTCGACATTACTTCGGGCTAGATCGGGAGTTTAAAATTATTTAAAAACTAAAAACAAATAACCGATTTACTTTAATACTTACCTTCCAAATTCGATTTGGATATCTTTAACAATTCCAGATATATTCACTTTGTTCCACACATTTGCCCAGCATTACTGTATAAAAATTGTAGTGTTTTTATAGGTTTTCAGATGCATGCTGATTTCAAGGTTCTGGGACAGTTTTATTTTAGTAAAAAAGGTTTTTTCAAACAAACCTTTTAATAAAGTGACATCATTGTATTTATAACACCTATCATAGGCTTTAGATGCGGTAAAATGATCAAAGTTACTTTAGCATCACTAAGAAATGCCAACACTTTACTGTAACAGGAAATTGATTGTTATGCGAAACAATCGTCATTTACGTGTTCTTTATACAGGAGATGTCGTTAAGACACATATTTCACTTTCCTAAACATCGTTTCATTTTTATCCCCGGAATAGTCCGAAAAATTGTTTTGAAAACAACATTTGGTAACAAAAAATTGATTTTTATTAAACTAATAATTGTCATATAAAATAATTAAAAAAACGCCTCTCTTATACATCCTGGTCACAAAAGTCTTAGCGGTACGACTTAGCGAATTAACATAACAATTATGAAAATTTAAAATTTTTTAAAAAGGTCATAATTTTTAAACAATTACATAATGCCCCCTTCTATCACACACATGAATTATTTATCTCAAATGCAAAATAACAAAATACAGTTATCAAAGTAAAATATGTACATAGTATTATTTTGAAACAAGTATTGCAAATCACATAAATAGAACGTACTTTATTAAATGAGCATCTCTATTACTTCCATTGTTAAGAACATCACGATGAAGTACACAAAATAGAGAATGAGAAACTCTATTCCCTATATAAATAAAATTAATGAAATCGATATGGCACTTAAAATATTTTAGTTGGCAAAAGCTTCGGCGAGTTTGTAATAGGTATAGTGTAATTTAATACGAATGGCGTGCGAACTATGCGGAAGGGAATATTAGGATGTGTGAAACCGTAACCTAAACCTCTACTTCTGGTATTTGTTAAACGTTTGAGAGATTGGGAAGGTGGTTCTGCTGGTATTTCAGTTCGTTCTACTCACGTTTCAATGTTGTTAGCGGTAAGGGTGATCGATAATTACAATTACAAACTATTATGTATCCATAATTTTTTAAATTATAAACTACTTAGTTCTTCTATTTGTACCAGTATTTTTTAAACACCCTAGTAACTATATCACACATTAACTGTTAAAATATATAATTTTATTACATAATATAAATGTTATGAAAATATTTAAAAAATATGATGGTAGTCTTGTAATATCAAATCATTTGACAAATTTTAGAATTAGGTTTAGACAAATTATTTTTTCAAAAATACTTATTGTGAAATTAATTACTAGTTTTTCTACGAATTAGAGTTGATACGTTATAATAAAGCAAACAAATACTAATAAACTGGTATATAGAAGTTATTTATAACAGCATAAATCTGATTAGATATTGGATATAATTTGTCGAGCTAAAAGAGCCGTTAACCTACATAGATTTTTGAATTCTTAGAATATTTACAAAAATACTCATTTCTTCTTCAAATGAATAAAGTTGTTTGTAATTTCATTATACATAATTTTTGTTTAAACTATTTTTTCACCGGATAAATAATTCCTGAGATTTGACAATCACCTTAGCTCTAATTATTTTAACAGTATCTTCTAAGAATTTTTTTTAAATCTTTACGTTTAAAAGGTTTGCGTTGTTTAAATAGTTTGTGTATTTATCGTATGGGTGTTTCTTTTACTTTTCTATAAAAACTTTTTAAGTTGCGTCGCACTTTCTATACGCTTTTATTTATTTTATTTTTCTAGCAAAATGTTTTGTATGTTTACACTCTTTCGATTCTCTTTTGCAAGTATCGGAACGGTGTTGAGTTTTGCGCGAAACGCTTGTTCTACTTTGCAACAAACACTAAGCAAAAATTTTAAATTATCTTATGCAGCTGTAATTTTGCATGTGGCCTAAGATTTTTCTTAAAAAAAAAATTGACAGATAATGATTATTATGTGACTTACTATTTTTTTGTGTTTTTTTGTTTAATTATGTATCACTCATAGCGAATTTTACAAAAATGTATGCGGTGATACGCCAGTACCTATAATTAATTAAAACATCGACAAAATTAATGAATGAAAGCCACATATGAGACATCATGGTGTCTGTGTGTATACCCGTTTTACAATGAATCGCTCTGCATAATAGTATATTATGCAATGAACTTGTAATGATTGTCATTATATTAAGGTACATACAAGCAACCTCATTACATTCGACTTGTTCACGCTAATTTTTATGTATGACACCCACAATAATAAATATAATCACTAATTTGACAAGATAACACCACTAGTTACAAATTGTCAAATTTTGAAAATTTATGTTAGATGTGTAACCATGATGCCAATAGTCGATACTAAATGTAATAAGCAACAATGCATTTCTATTGGTTCTGAATTTGCATCTCAATCACAGAGCATTTGATGATGATATTAACATTTTTAAGAAGCTAAATAACCAAGCTCTCGAATAGTGTAAAAATATACAGAGTGTTCTATTTAAATAAGTCAAGTAAATTTTAATTAAAAATAGGCAATTTTTTTCTCGCCCTGTATAACTGGAAAATTTTTTTAATGTGATTGGGAAAAACTTTTCGAACTCATTTGTAAAAACCTCACATTTCTAACATTTTGTTTAGTCAATAATTAAGTTTAAAATGTGTCAGTTTCAACTGGGATACTCTGTATTGTAAAATTATAACAAAAATTACAAATAATACAATTAAAACTAACATATTTAGAACAATATTTTTTGTTTAATTAAAAAATAGATACGTATCTATTTGAACATCTAACATTCGTAATTAATTAATTACTAACTCAGAATAATCATGGACTATAAACTATATGAACACAATAAAATATTAACCGATGTTACCTGAATTATTTCTACACAATTTTTTAATTTTTTCAGTCCAATTTTCCTTATAAACAACAAAAATATATGTGGCGTATATTTTTTTCATCTTTGAGACCCCCATTATCAAATTAAGTTATTTCCATCTTATTTATATAATATTCATCATAAGATTTTAATTTTACAATTAAATTGTAAAATTGCAAAAAATTATAAAATGCCAATTTTATTTTTCTCTCAATAAAAAACAACTCTTTAGAACTTAATGTATTTAGAAAACTTATAATTATTTCCCATACTATCTCTTTTTTATTCTATTTACCATTTTTATATAAATGAACATCTTTTAAATAGATCTTTGTCGTCAATTAATTTTAATAATTTTAGAAATGGAGGTTCTGAATATCTCATTCGAGATAACTTTCATACCTAAGGAAGGAAAGAAAGTAAATCCGTGAATTTTATGGTGAAACTGCACCAAAGAAAAAAAAGAAATTTGTCAAAATGAGTTGCCAATCAATAAATATCAATCAATAAAACAAGTTGGTGAATTATTCATTCAAAAACAAGAACATTAT
Source organism: Abscondita cerata (assembly GCA_030710515.1). NCBI lineage: Eukaryota > Metazoa > Arthropoda > Insecta > Coleoptera > Lampyridae > Abscondita > Abscondita cerata. Next base: position 59,308 of record JALBCR010001052.1, read on the forward strand.
TTGAAAATAGTACAATCAATTCACCAAAGCTTCCTTCTTTGTTAAGAATATATTTTTTTTCTTTTTTACGACGAAATTGTCCCGATCGAGGAAAAAATTGTATTCACATCTTGTTTAAAATATTTCCAGACCTTAGACAATTATAAATCTCGCCTAGGGCTCAGTGTATACGTTACAAGCGATCTGCAAAAAATTTCTTACCTTTGTTCAAAATGCGCTACCTATTATACTATAACAAAAATTTCATAAAAAAATTTTGTACAGAAATAATTAAAAAAACTTGACATCCCTGAATAGTTATTTGTGTAACAAAAATTAAATTGTTTAATTAAGTTGCAAGCGACAATCTTGCAACATGACATTTTTTCCTCACTAGTGAGGGAAAAACAATTTTCCTCACTATTGGTAGAGAAGAAACGTCTGTTTTCTAAGTATGTCCTGGAAAAAAATATTATAGAATGAAAAAGTGCATTTCAGAAGCTTCGAAATTGGACATTGACAGTGACCGACGGAGACTAATACTTTTACTAGTATTGCTTCGATGTAATCATAACCTTGATGTAGGTAATGTTGTTTGTTTAGTGAATTATGCCCTTTATCATTGACTTTGTTTTAGAGTCTTTATGGTGTAAATGTAAGCATTTTATTATTAAATTCGGGGATACAAAAAGGGAAATTCATGTTATTTCTTTTAGAAAATTATCATCGTTTAAAAATAACATTTAAAAAACTCACAGCTAATATTTTATCTTCAACAAACAAAAGTAGAAATTGTGATCTATAGGTACTACAAATCAGAAGCCAAAACTCATTATTGTAAGGAAACAAAACATATAATGACGAGTTTAAATAAGTATACTTATAATTTTTTGTTGACTCCAGTGCCGCGCTGCTTATGAAGTTGAAATTCCAAAAAACGTTAAATTAAAAATAAATGTTAAAAAAAGGGAGGTTTGAATTATAAATGTTGTTTTATAATAGTAAATTATGCAAGTTTTATAAACAGCATTTTAGACACGAGATTTATTTAGGGACGAACGAAGCGTAGCGGACCAACACAAAAATACTAAAATTTGAAAATTACTTTACTTTAGCTTAACAAACGAATCTGAAGGACATATGAAGTTCAGCAATATTTTGTACGTATTCTCTGTCCTGATTTTCTGTTTTTCCATTATTTTTTTTTGTTATTTCTTTAACCTACTATTTTTTTTTTCGTCATTGTCGTGACTGGCGCTTGGACCGGTCCATTGTATGTCGTCATGCAATGGCTGTGCTGTTATATTTTATGTTCTTATTTACATTCTATAATGTTTAGACACTTAATCAATATTATTACATATGAATACTAACGTGGGTAAGGGTTGGCATGTTTAGGTTTTAGTGGTTTTCCTAAACCTTGAAGCAAATGCTTTGCCAAGACGAACCAATCCACAATTGCACACGGTTTTGTCACCACACTATACAGGTTTATACTGATCTTCTGGGGCACCATACATAACACTTACCTCACAATAAAATATTTAAAATGTACCATATAAATAAATAAATAAATAATAAGAATACAAAATCCTGAGGTAACTATAAATTAACAGTAACATTAGAAACATTTTGACAATTAAACCTAACCTTAAATAACTGACAAGTGACATAATCAGACATTTCAAAGCTTTTGCCAAAATGGTGTCTGTAGGGCAAACAAACCTTTGTTTTTATTGTAATGTGTGTAATTTCTGTTGATTGTTTGTACTTTTCGTGGTTGTTTTAATTATAAGGTAGTTATAGAATCTGTGAAAGAGTATTTTAACTCAATTTATGTTTAAAATTACAAATAACAGGGATTCTAAAAAATTTAACACTGTTACGATTTTCTTTAGTGCCACAGTTCACTACACAACCAAATGCTGTCATTATGGTACATTACAAATCAATTAAACGTATAAACTATATTAAAATCCTATAACTCAATGATAAAATCCATCTAATTATACGTAAGTTTGCCCTACAGTAGCCATTTTTAAAGGTCTTTGACAGCTATCTGACAGCGCATTGAAATGCCTTATTAATTTAAAACCAAGTTTAACCCGTGACTAAAATCCGTTGTTGCCAACTTCGTATCGTGAGTAAAACCAAAGCCCAATATGGTCTTTGCTAAAACGCACAAAGTCACATCTTGTCAATGTGTATTTAAAATGTATCGTGTCAACATATACGATAAATTGTGTTTTACAGGTGGGAGTAGAACAGTAAATCGCCTACAAAAAACAATGTTACGAATATGTGGTATTGGGTTTCCTTTATTAAGGTAGTATAGTAAACTTTTGGTTTATAAGAGCCGATTTTGTTATTTTGATTAGAATCATAGTAAGTAGGTGATGACATAATTTAAATGGTACTTTCTCAGCTTTCAAAGCCATGATGCATTTACAAAGGTACAAAAATTTTGCTTTGAATAATTTTTTTTCATTTTAATAATAAATAATAAAAATATTATATATCATTAAAATCATCATATAACATTATTTTTTATGTAATTCAATTGAAAAAAAAATATACATCCACCTTTCGTCTAAAAGGATCAATGTACAAATATAAAAATTGAGCAGTATAATTATTTGCAAAGCTGAGAAAAATTTGTTCTATATTCTGGTTTATACAGGGTAAATCATCGCCAATTATAGCAAAACAGTAAAAGTTTTACAAGTTTTGTTATTTTAGTAGCTTGCAAGTTGATAAATTTTACATTTTAAAATTATTTTGAAATATACAGTATGTCCCAAAATAGTGTGGCGCATCAAAATTATGTTTTTCTTATGGAACACCCTGTATTTTATTGCCCGTAAAAAAATAAGGTATACTTTTATAAAAGTTTGCAATATTGATTACTAGGAAAGAAAATTAGATTTACAACTCGAAAATCAGTCAATACTATAATAAGATCCCAAGCTAGTAGCGAAAAAAATTGTTTTATACAAAGATTGTAATGTTGAATGAAAATAAACTGAAAATTATTATTCCAAAGTATATTTATATAGGTATTGTAGTGTAGAAAGGAATGGTGGTTGAAATTTGTAAAGAAATGGTTACAAAGCGGAACCAAATGTAGAATTTGATACACCTACCTAACAAAAAATAGAAAATCTGTAAGTAGAAGAAAATCCCAACTTAATATAAAAGTGTAACTAAAAAGCATTTGTAAAATACATATATTAATTCTGTCTAGGTCTAGAGAGTTAGTTATACATATTATCTAAAAAGGAAAAATAAAGAAAAAGGGATTAAATGGTTTTTAGTTACAGAGAAAGTATTGTATTTACAAGCAATTTCTTTATATTTACATGTCGACATTCAAACAAAACGAGAAGACAATCACAACAATAGATTTTAATATCCTTCAGTAAATACCTGAATACCTCTATTGTTAGTTTCCCCTTCAGTTTCAGCTCAATTTCCTTTGACGTGCTGATAGCGCATTAAAGATTGTCGTAATGCAATTCTCCATGAAAACATCGATTTCGGATGTTTGTTTATATATTTTTAATTAAAGACTACGTCTATTTCTAATTATGGTTAAATGATGTGAAACGGCCCTGAAAGTTATTCGGTAAATACGTATACGGCGTGCTATTTACCAAGAGTCGCCATATTGAGCGACGTATAGAGCGGGCTACTGTATTGTCATTGGATTTCGAGTGTTCTGTAAACACACATAACTTGGTGTGTATTTACTTGCTGTCAGTTAGTTATTGCAACAGTGCGTATTCGTAGTCTATTGGCACATTCTGTACTTAAACCTACATGCATTCCTTATTATTTTTCTTATTGTATATTTACGTAAGACCTCTGAAAGTATTTCACTGAAAGCACGTATTAGTTCTTCCAATAAATTTATTTTTTCTTACTTCCTTGAAAAATAATTCTAGGTAATCAATATAAGTACAATGTTTTGATAACGAATTCATAGTACTTTCTTTTTTATACATTACATTTTTTATGCATGCTCATAGATTTCTTCCGAGATTGAAGTGTTACTACACTTAGTGTGAACTGATTTTGAAAATTGGATTTACAACTAGTATAGTAGGTACTTACGTCTTACCTTAGTAACTTTTCAATAACTTTAATTGATTGTGTGTTAAGTCCAAATGTACACAAACTTACGATTACAAGGATTATAAAATATTTACCTATACTTAATACTAATGTATAATAGTTTTTAGAAGGAACTTAAACTAGGATAAAAGTCAATATTTCAGTTGTTAGGTATGGAGGGCTATAAAATAAAGAATAATCTAAAGCAGAAGGGATGAATGAATAAATATAACAGTGAACACCAAAAAGTTTAATACACAACATCGGACAAGTGTTTTGATAATACAGCAATCACTTCAGAATTATTTCCTGCTTGTGTCGACCTACTTCTTGGTTTACAACATACACACGAAGGGAATAGAAAACTGCAAGAATATCACGCAAATAACCTTACAACATGCGCAGCATTGGAGCATTTTATGAAATGTCCTGCAATCAATCAACCGTCTCATCAGTACAAATATTAAATAATCATCCAATTTTTAAAACAAAAACTTCTTGCGGGATTGGATTTTAACACTAGTTGCCAAAGTTTCGCCCATACTATCGTATAAGAGATTTCATCGGGCGAGAAAGTAAAAAGAGTTTAAGACTAGCAAAAGTCAGGTAATGAACTTGTCAGCCAAGTCAGATTCTAGGCTAAAAGAATCGTCACGGGCCGTTATCCTCGGGAATGTAAATCATCAAAGGTGAAACTTTGATTTCTATACACTTCCTATTGAAAAAGAAAGAAGATTTGATAATCAAAGCGGAATTATCAAAATTTATCTGTGGCTAGTGCCTAAATGATGCTTAGAAACCGTGTTTTAGCCTATCGCTACGGTCACGTCCCCAAAATACGTGTACCTACTATAGCATCCAGTTTCACATATATAGATTAAACCACATAAACAAGAAATACGATATAGATAATTCATCCTTGTAAGGATTCCGTCAGGTGGAGGAACGAAATCAAAGACCACTACATGGTTCCAATTTGGCGACGTTAGTATTGACCGCCAATAATCATGGTGATTAATGGTTTTTAATCCGTTTAATAGGTATTAAGTAAATGTCCGGCAAGGGTTTGATAGATGATGTCACTCAATAACTAGAAAGAAAAACATAAAATTTGCAAAAAGTATAAAAAAAATAGTTTTCATAAATTTTGATACCCGCTTACGGATATTTTAAGGTAAATGAATTATCTGCACATATCTTAGCAACAATCAAAAAGACTTTTGACAAGATTAATCAAAATAACAATTAGGCAACAGCTGATCCGACGTTTTGTTGCAATGAAATTATTGGATTTTTACATGTGACCTTTGATCTCAAATGTAAAATTTTATTGGAATTTAAATCATTGAATTGATGATCTAAACAGTTTACGTGACAGAAACCAAGGAGAAACTCCAACAATAATGTAATTGCTCTTTATAAACTGTTACCATCCAGGAAAATCGTTTATATGGAACAACAAAACTATAAATAAATTCACTAAACAACACACGCGGTACAAAACACCGTAAAAACAATTTTTAAATCCAGCGAGCAAAAATACGTTCTTTATACGGGAATCATGTTTTATTTGACCTCCAACGTCGAATCAGTTGTTCCTGATACGCACATATGCCTAAAAGCCAAAACTATTTTTATCTAACAATCAATTAATTATTAAAAGCAAAGGCGAGCGTCTCGTCAAAATGAGCAAAAGTAAATCAAAAATGTCTTCGATAATTTCCAAAAATGTTATTAAGGTTTTTTGTTCGACTTATTGACGGCCATCACCATACATATTTTTGCCGGACATTTACCTAACAGGGTGTATAGAGAAAATGTTGAAATTTTAATTTAATCTTAGATGCGACTGTCCCGCCCTAATTTCAAGAAGCCTTGATAAAGCCCACAAGGTAGTGGCCATTGATTTCGTTCCTCTACCTAAAGAAATCCTTACAACGATAATTATCTATAACTACAATTTTAGAGGGTTTAATATTTATTTATTTATTTATTCGTATGGTACATTTTAAATATTGTATTGTGATGTAAGTGTTATGTATGGTGCCCCAGAAGAACAGTATAAACCTGTATAGTGTGGTGACGAAACCGTGTACAATTGTGATTGATTCGTCTTGGCAAAGCATTTACTTCAAGGTTTAGGAAAACCAAAAACCTAAACATGCCAACAATATAAATTTAACTCAAGAAATACGATAATCTCATTGGGATGCAAGCGTGAAGAACTTATCTTTAATGGAAAGTAAAGCTTGTGAAATTTGTTAGAGGATGTAAAAATAGGTTTAATGTCGTTTTTGCGAGTAAGTTTGCCCAAAATCATTGGCATTAGTAAAGGTTAGACGTGTTTTAATTTGCTCCACAATAAATTAAACAGTTTGTTTTTAATGTTTTCGTTAAATAATTTCAGTTCAGATTTAAAATAATTAACTTAAATTCGTACCGATTTACAAGTAAGAGTGATAATGAAAAGTATCGGCGCTAGTTACGTTATTGAACAATAATAAAAGTTTGCAAACATTTTACGTGAACTTAAATTTTACAAACTATAATTAAAGAATGTCAAAAAATGGCGAAGAAGAAAATGAGCCTTTAGCGGAGTCTATCATATCTCATGTTAGTCGTGTAAAAGGGACCTGCGAAATATCAGAGACCTAATTATATGCGACAAGCATGAACAAATCATTCCAACTTCCAAGTTTAATGAAGCGACACTTGACGAAAATGCAAGAAAAATAATTGCTCAAGTTAAACTATACGAAAAGTCGCAAGCAAAATAAAAAAAAGCTTAAATGGGTGAGGTTAATAACAAAGTAAAAATTCTTCTACGAGAAAATGCCTGCTTTGACAATTGGTTGCTAAAACCCAGGACAAGAATGAGATTCTAAACAAGCAACTCAGCAGCTCCCATCAGTCTACGATTAAAACACATATGCAAGTGTCATTACTTGAAATATAGCAAAGAAAGAAATTAAGCGTGTTCCGGAAATTATCATCTCTACTTCTTAACGAGGAAAACAAAAGAAATCCTTAAAAATGTTACCACTTTTTTACAAAGTAGCGTCATCTTTTCCCATTGACCGAGTTGCAGAACAAAAGAATAGTACTGTAGCAATTCGCTGCTCCAATCCTTCACAAGTTACTAGAACAGAGGAGTTACTCTCAGATTGTCTCGGAAAAAACTATACTGTCAACAAAGAAAGCCTCAAGAAACCAATGATGATCTTTACTGGAATAGTTAGCCCAATGTCTCATGAGGAAATAGTGACTGACATAAACGAGAGAAATTTTCAAGAGTTTGAATCTGATTGCATTGGTGTGCATAGTTTTCAAAATCCTAAGTCTAAACTGACTAGTATAGTAGTTGAGCTTACACCTGAACTTTACTAGAATGTGCGAGAAAATAAAAGGTGTGTGTATGTGGGGAATCAAAGATGACTAGCTCTTATAACGATCTCAATGTTAAACCATGCTATAAATGTAGACGTTTTGGGCATAGTGGTTCTAAATGTAACAATCAAGTGTGCTGTTTCTATTGTATGGGGCCGCATGAGGCAAATAAATGTAGTAGTCATAATAATTTCAAGTGTTTAAACTGTGAATATGTTAATAGTAAGTTCAAAATAAATAATGATGTAAAGCCCTACGCTTTAGAAAACCGTCAATTGCTTTATGTTAAAAAATAAGATCGAATATGTCATTAATTCAAAAGAGTATCCTGTTACGTCTGAGATATCGGCGTACCTAGGTAAAATAGACACAAAGATAAAATTAGAGAGGTACGAGCAGATCCAAAACAAGAAAGTACTCTCAAATAAAAGAAATGGCTAATACCTCTCTCTCACACTGACCTTCAAATTCTTTCTCATGCTCTTTACCACGCTCTACTTCACAACAGTTATTAAACCTAGAAAGATCACCAATAGCGCTGAATGCAAGACATCAAGGGCACAGCAAGTCATCCCAGCCCAATTACAACACTCCGGGATACAAGACGACATCGATGCAGACCCCAACACATTATACGTAAATGAATTAGACAATATATTTGTTAAAGAGATTGAATGCAATACAATTTAAACTATTAATAACTTTATCAATGGTAATATCTTTATTATAGTTTTAGTAAACATTAGAGGTATAAGAACAAACTTTAATCTACTACATACATTTATTGATAGATTGGATTTGTCACCGCATGTTACTGTATATGCACTGAAACCCAAAGAGTGCCATATGTTGATTATTTTAACTTGACTGAGTACAAAACCATTTAGAATAAGAGTCATGTGAATATTGCAGATTGTGTTATTGTTTATATTCTAAAAAATTAAAAATATACATCAGATATTGAATTGATTAACGAATTATCAATAAATAATCTAAACATAACGCTATCAGAGAGTAAGGCCTGGTCTTTTCACGCGACTTTCTAAAAATTAACCGACTCATAAAGTTAACTAGAGGTGAAAATACCAGACCTAAGAATGTTAAAGTCTCCGCGTTATACAGATATCATGATATCGGAAAAAAATATTTTATTAACTATACATCGAACAATATCTAAAAAATATCGGAACGTGAAGAATCATTTCTTGGGGTAGGCGACTTTAACATGGACTTGATGTCACTTGACTCTTTTGGAGAGGATTACCTTAATAATTACCTAAACTATGAATATGTTCAGCTTTTCTGAAAGATTACTAGACCAAATAGTCGTTTTATCGCGGTCAATGTCGAATCTTTTTAATATACTCAGGTTTTCCCTGATCATTATCCATTATTTGCTACTTTCGACATGGAAAGAGAGACTAACAACAAGTTATTAAACTTAAGTCAAAATACAAATTGGGCAGATATAAAACATACGATCGTTGATATATCTAGAATTAGTATGAATAAAAAAAAGGAAAAAACGGATTACAAAAGGAATAATCACATCATGCAATATAAAACAAATGTTGTTTGATAAATGGAAAGACACTAAAGATGAGGAAGGTAGGATTCATTACAAAGAATATGTTAAGTTGCTACAAAAAGTGCTCAAGTTTTTACACGACAGGGCAGAAGTTAAAAAAACTGCCATGACAGTAAAAGGGTCTGGAATTTTGTTAAATTAAAATTAAATACAAATAACAAACATAAAAAAACCCATTGGCCTCTTAAAAGAAGGGGAGACTTAATTGAAGGTTCAGCAGATATGGGAAATCATTAAAATAATTTCTTTTGTAATATTGGGAAGTCTTTAGCCCCTAAAATTAAAACTCAGAGTACCTTTAGAGCTTGTTCCATTCCAACAAATAACAAAAGTTTTTATTTTTACCCACTACAAATGATGAGATAAAACTATAATAAAAAAATGAAATTGAAATCGGAACGTTTAGATGACATAAATGTTAAAATCATTAAAACAATAACTTCCTCTTCCGCTTGCTCACATTTACCAATTATGTACATTATAATAGAAATATGGCCAGACAAACTCAAAAATGCCATTGTTGTACCGGTCTATAAAAGAGGGTAAGTTTCTGATACTAAATTTTGCAAAAATTTTTGAAAAAACAGTGGCTCTATTACTTCCTGGCGAAATCTAACATTTTATCCAAAAAACAATATGGTTTCATGAAAAACAAAGGTACCAATGACATACTAGCAGTATTTACTAACTACATATACAAAAAATTAAATATTGCCATTCCGGTTATTACTACTTTTCTAGACTTGGCAAAAGCGTTTGACACTGTGAACCACACCATATTGTTATCTAAACTATATAGATATGGAATTAGAGGGTCTCATTTAAACCTAATTAAAGATTATCTGGGGAATCGTAAACAAGTAGTTCGAGTTAATAATGTTCTAAGTGAATTCAAAATAATAACGATTGGAGTCTCGTAAGGCACGATACTTGGCCACCTACTATGCATTATCTACATTAATGACCTATTATCCTAATCCCCGATAAATCAATAATAAGCTATGCTGACGATACATCAATTATCACCACTGGGAAAACATGTAAAGATGAAGAAAATCACATGAATAAATATCTTAAAATAGCCTACAACGGGTTTTGTGTTAATCAACTATCTTTAAACATAATCAAAAAGGTTTGTATTGCCATTTTTATCAACATACGTAGAGATATTAACATTCACGTAAATCATCCTCCAGTATTGAGAGTTGATTCCATAAAATACTTAGGGGTAATAACTGGCAATTTCATGAAATGGGTACATGTTAGATATATTATTAAAGAAGTAAGATACTTATTATGTGTTTGCCAAATTGTCTAAATTACTACTGAATCCCTACGAATTTTATATTACGGCCTATTCCATAGTGTGGCATCTTACGGGATAATCTCCTGGGGATGAGCCTACGATAATACAATTAACTCGTTAATGTGCATACAAAACAGAATAATTAAAATCATGCATAAAACATCAAAGTTTCGGCTAATTTACCCCTTGATCTTAAAAACACATCCGATCTAGTTTTCACAAGTTACATAAACTTAACTACAATGCGTCGGCCAGTATTACCAGAAAAAGTTGTTAATACCCATGATTTACTTATAGAATTTTAATTTTTAGAGTAGCTACATTATATCTTTAAAAATTTTTAATTTACTGCCAGTTGATCTTAAATATATCCCAATAACAAAATTTAAATTAAAAAATGTATTGTACTCAACAAAGTGCGAGCTAGAACTATTGTTACATAAAAAAAATATTGCTTATGTAAAAACATAACAACTATTTGTATTATTTCTTATTATATATTACCTATCTCTAATTATTCTATTATTAGATTTAAGAGCGTCAGACCTATATACAGGCAACTTACTTGGCCCCTAACTGGTTCAATAAAAATATATGTAATGTAATAAAAATTCGACAGTAATAGTGTAAGTGAAAGAGAAAGGCTGACATTGTTTCTGAAGTGATAGAAGAAATCTCCGTTAAATCTTGAGGGGGAGGATAAGAGTGATGAATAATTAGATAACTTGTTTGCTAGAACCATTGGCAAATAGTCACCACGGTCATGTTCCGAAATATGTGTAGAGACTAATAGAACATCCAGTTTCACATATACAGGGTGGCCCATTAATGCGAGAAAGATGGATATCTCGGAAAATATAGAAAAAGTTTTGCAATGAAAGTTGTGCAAATCAATTAGCTACACATTTTAAAATTATTTTTGTTTATACAGAGTGTTCCATAAAAGTGCGACATACCAAAGTTATGTTTTTTAAATAGAACTACCCATTTTTTATTATAAATTTAGATTTCTTGGGAAATTCTAATGTGACTTTATGCATTATACATAGTGTCTAAAATAGAGGGTTTTCGCATTATTTTACTTTTTCCGTAAAAATTAACTTTTCGAAAAAATTAAATAACTCAATTATCCTGGAATGTATCCAACTACAATTTCGCAGCTTTAATATGCATTACATGTGCTAACTACAGCTGGTTGTTCACCTTTACAACCTCGCTTGGTTCTGAGGAAGCAGTTATTTAAATTGAACTTCCTGATTTCATGGATAACTTAATTTTTTCAAATAGCACCACCTAATTTTTATGTGCCGTTGAACGTAGAATTTCATAAGTTTCTAATGATAAAATTGTAGGTATCTAACTCTTACTCAAAAATCGTAAAAATTCGTAAGAGTTAGATACCTACAACCTTATCATTAGAATGCTTATGAAATTTCACGTTCAAAGGCACATAAAAAAATTAGGTGGTGCCATTTGAAAAAATCAAGTTATCCATGAATTTAAGAAGTTCAATTTAAATAATTGATTACTCAAAACTTAGCAAAGTTAGAAAGGTGAACAACTAGCTTTAATTAGCACATGTAATGCATATTAAAGCTACGAAATCGCAGTTAGATAAATTTCAGGATAACTGAGTTATTTAATTTTTTCGAAACGTCAATTTTTCCGGAAAAAGTAAAATAATGCAAAAACTCTTCATTTTAGACACTCTGTATAACGTATAAACTCACATTAGAATTTCCCAAGACATCCAAATTTGCAATAAAAAATGGGTGGTCCATTTAAAAAAACATAACTTTGGTATGTCGCACTTTTATGAAACACCCGGTATAAACGAAAATAATTTTAAAATATGCAGCTTATTGATTTGCAATGCAAAAGTTTTTTTCTAACTTTAATATTTTCGGAGATATCCACCTTCCTCGCTCTAATGGGCCACCCTGTATAAACTAAACCAAATGAACAAAAAATGATATTTTACCGCTCAAGTGAAATTGACGGACGGTATCATGCACTACGGGATGGAATACAGTTTACTTTGAACTATGAAGAGAATACATTTATTGGCAGTGGTGGACACTTTTTAATTTTAGCTATGAAAACCCCTTCCGCTTTCCAAACGTTCTGCACCACTGGAAAAACGGTCGTTCTTCAGTAACAATAAGCCCACAGACTTGAAGCCAATTGGAATTAAAACCAGACTTAATATTTTGACGTGGCGGGCAAATACGTTGTGTTTTGCCCATACACTTCAGTTTTATCCAATCAATTTTACTCGACTGGTAAAATCATCAAGAATAAACGAGGTGTATGTGGCTCTTTAGGAGAAGAAAAACTTTGACAGTAATAGCGTGAATGTAAGATAGAAACGCTGGAATTTTTTCTGAAGTGGTAGAAGAAATCTTCTTTAAACTTGAGGGCGAGGATACGAGTGTTGTGTAATGACTTTTTTTTATAACAATTGGCAAATGGTTGTAGCAAAAAAGGTTTGCTCTACCGCTTCAGAAATAATGTCATCTTTTTTTTCGATTAGGCAATGGTCTAAACAGCACTTCGATATCTCGACTTGCTTGGGAGACACAGAGTGTTTTGCGTTTTATGCCGTTTTCTTTAAAGCTTCATAACTTTTTTTGTTTGTGAATATTTTTTATTTTAACTAAAACATTTTTTGTGCATTTTTGTATATGCAATTCAATGGCGTACTCAAATTTATTTTAGTTTAATTTGTTTTCAAGTTACAGACCAAACATGCATTTTTTAAATGGAAACCATAGTTGGCTATAACTCTATTGATTAGAAATTTTTAGCTTTCTGAAAATATATGGTTTCATATATTTATCTCGGCAAATAAAGAAATTATAAACGATTTTGAAAAATACCTCTTGATCAAAGTCATCTATGAACATTTGTTTACTGCGCGCATTTGTTGCTAGTTTTTTGACACTTCACGCAGTTGTTTCTTATAAATAAATGGCCGAAAAGATGTAATTAGATTTAATGTTTCAAAGTTTTGCTTAAAATAATAATTAATTACTGAAATTAATAACTTTTTGGCCATTTATTTGTAAGAAATAACTGCGTGAAGTGTCAAAAAACTAGCAACGAATGCGCACAGTAAACAAAGGTTCATAGGTGACTTCGATCAAGAGGTGTTTTTTTAAAAAAATGTTTATAATTTCCTTATTTGCCAAGATAAATATATAAAACCATATATTTTGAAAAAGCTAAAAAAAATCTCTAATCAATGGGGCTATAGCCAACTATGGTTTCCATTCAAAAAAATGCATGTTTGGTTTGTAACTCAAAAATGAATTAAGCTAGAATAAATTTGAGTACGCCATTGAATTGCATATAAAAAAATGCACAAAAAACGTTTTAGCTAAAATAAAAATATTTACAAACAAAAAAGTTATGAAGCTTTAAAGAAAAGCTTTATTGTTGGGTAACGTCACAAAAAAGCCTTGTGTAATATCATGGCAGGATAAACAATATAAATAAACTTGGCATGTCACACAGAAGTGTTGTATTTACTTACGATAATGCACAAACGTGTAACGCTTTTGTTTACACTACATAACTTTTTGCATAAAAGTTAGGTTAAATGTAGATGTTGTTGTTGCCGTTAGCGTTATACAGTCATTTTTACAAATGGAATTTTAGTTTTTATACTTTATGTATCATTAGACTCAAAGTTGACAGTAATATCATTGGTATGTATTGAATCGAGAAGTTAAGTGTAGTATATAACTGTCACGAGTAAGACTATCTGTATATCGAAAACTACTGACTCTATAATTTAAACAAGCGTTTCTCGCAGAACTCCACATTGTTCCGATACTAACAAAAGTGTTGAGTGTGTAGCGACATAAAACATTCTGCTCGAAAAATTAAAAAGCGTCTAAAATAGTAGGAATGGAAAGTCGTTGCAACTTACAAAAAGTGAAAAAAAACGATAGTATAATATAACGTACCTATACCTATTTACATAGCAAATTTTTAAAAAAAGTTTTTGATATTACTCCCATTTCTTATCGAAAACCTTCGATTTAGAACCCAACCGGTTTAGTTTACATTTTGCAACCCACCCTAATACATCTACAAAGTCATTCACGCAACCCGCACTGGTTGAATTCAGACATAGTTTAATTCTAAAAACTTGGATTCAAATTAAAAAGTTTCACTTTTTTAATCAAGAACCCATTAACTGTATTTTATTAAGTAACATTACACATTTACACGTTTTCTCTTGTATAAGTGATGTTTGTGTTGTGTATAGTATGCAAAATGGTATTAAAATTTATGAGACCAAAGTGACATTTTGGAATTATTTTGTAAGTGCAAAAGACTTATGCAGAGAACCTGCCCCTTACTCAATAAAATACATTTACCCTTACCTCCATGGATCAAAAAAAAATTTCGGGAACTAACTTCAAATTGTTTAAAACTTTATTTGCATTTCCATATTAATTAATGATAAAAATTTACAAATGAAGAGAACCTGAGTGAGAGATTACATCGGCTAATCTCTTATACAGGGTGCCCAGAAACTCTCCTGACAAACCAAGACCGGAGATTCCTCAGATAATTTTTAGACAATTTAACCCAATTTACCTAGTCCGAAAATGCTTCCTAAGGGAGCTAGAGTTCTTTGAAGATGGCGCCTTGTAAATAGTTTTTTTTAAATACCTCTACAACGCTTCTACTTAGAAAAACAAAAACTGGTATGCTTATTTAGCCTTCAGAGATGAATCGATTCCATCAATTGCAAATTTCTAGTACCGGTCATAGGCGTCAGTTTTGGGTAGGTCAACGGTTATTTTAACGCATAACTTTTTTGTCTCTAACTTTTCAGCATTTGTGACACTAGATTATTAAATTTTCAGGTATTTTAGTACTAAAATGTACTCTTACTTTAAGTCATTAGGATACACCGTTTTCTAGAAAAACGGATTTGAAAATTTTTTGTTTTTTTGTCATTAAAGTTAAATTTATATTTTTGCACTAGTTGGCTCTAAACTGCCAACAAAAGTAAAACCTACGTTTTTCATTGTCAAATTGTTGTCAGTTCGCGAAGTTTATCTTTTAATTTTTTACTTTACCAGGCGCCATCTTCAAAGAGCTCTAGCTCCCTTAGGAAGCATTTTCGGACTAGGTGAATTGAGTTAAATTGTCTTAAAATTATCTGAGGAATCTCCGGTTTTAGTTTGTCAGGAGAGTTTCAGGAGACCCTGTATAAAAACATAAATCGGATACAGGGTCTTTTATTTAAAAAAGTTTTCCAAGTTTGTCGCTGTATTGTGCGATCACAATGTCATTGGTCAATTGCAAGTTATTTTCAGACAAATTGATATATCATCTTTGTATAGAGTTCAAATATCGCGTTAAAATAAATTGTTGTACTTTCAGACTTCCGATTCGAAGATATTTTATTATATTAGTTTTATTATCGACGTAGGTATACAATTGTTACATTATAATTAGAGGAGAGTGTTAACAAGAAAAACTGATGATTTGCGAGGGAATTAATTCTCATGAGCTAGTATAACGCTTTTCCTTCGAGTAAAATACGAGTTTTTTTGATGAATTGTGGGTATGTAATATATATCCCACTAAGTTGGAATCATATGAAAACTTTTTATTATTAATTTAAAAAAAAAAATTATTCTTCATTTTGCAGGTTCTGAAATCTAAAGTGCAATTATAAAATAATATCTAATTTTTTCAGCCGTATACAGAAATTGTTACTTTATATTTTACAACATTAAAAATTGTTAAAAAAAAACATCAGAAATCTGAACTGTATTCTATAATACCTATAAAATAACATCTATTTACATTAAAAACATCAATGTAAATTTAATGTGAATTAATTTGCTTCGAGACTGTGGATCGCGTCGAAGTTACTTTGGTTTCTGTAACAATGACTAAGTGTGTACGCGTTAGTTGCACAAATAATATAAAGAACACGGTTAAATCGATGCTAGAGACATCTGCATGTTGGAGCAATTTTTGGTACATTTTATTTATATGCGTTGAGTATTTTCCCAAATGTTTCAAAAAATGTTGATAGTAAGAAATGTTTGACAGCGAATTTATTGATTTATTTATTTATTTATTTATTTATTTATTTATTTATTTATTTATTTATTTATTTATTTATTTATTTATTTATAATATACACGGGTAAAAACCCATTTATAACGCTAAAATAAATGAAAACTCATACACACTTAATAAACTAATATTATAAGTAATATATGTTTTTGAAATAAACCGTCAATTATTACAGTAATATGATAATGACATAAAATAACTTATAGTAACAAAATAAGTATTTTAAAAGTAAACATAAAGCTTCTAATTAATTAAAATAATTTTCAAATAAGTACTTAATTATATATTTATTTGTATTAAAAACATCAAGAAAAGTGTGATCATTCCGATTTCGTAAAATTCTGTAAAATCCTGTATATTTAAGGTAATCATATGGTAAGAAATAAATATTAAATGTAACAGGTGATCTAGTATTCTAGTAAGGTAAGTTTTTAATCATTTGAAGTAAAGAAGGGCAAATTATAGTATTATTAAGAAGCTTAAACAGAAACATAAGGTCAGCCTGAACACGTCTAATGTCTAATGGTAATAAATGAAGGTCAAATAATAAAATATCAAACGAATTGGAATTTTTTGTTTGTATGCAATATTGAACTTTTTCAATTAGCTTTATGTGTAATTTATGATAAGGCGACCATATAGGACTGGCGTACTCTAATTTAGAACGGATATGTATTATGTGTTCGGAAAATGATAGATTATGATCAAAAATTACTTCTAAATCTGTAACGGTATTAACGGATTTTAATAATACATTTTGTCCACTGTACGTTAATTGAATTTTTTTATGAGTTCTATATCACGACATTGCTACATACTTATCTAAATTTAAGTTTAAATCATTTGTATCACACCATTTAATAAAATTAGAAAAGTTATTTTGTAGAACGTAGCAACGTAGGCATCCTTAATACTACTTATTCTTTTCGACAATTTTAAATCATCTGCAAAAAGAAGAACTCTATATCTTGAAATACGTTACTTGCGTATTTATAAATAAGAGTGGACCCAAGTGAGAACCTTGTGGCACACCTGACTTTATACTAATTATATCAGAAAAAAAAATTGTTTATTTTAACTTGGAACCTTCTGCCGCAAAGAAAACTGTTTAACCATTTAAGTAATTGACCTGTAAAACCTAAACTTTGTAACTTGTTTATCAGCAACTCTATATTTACTGTTTCAAATGCTTTTCTTATGTCTGTATAAATAACATCTACTTGTTTTTGTTCTGAAAATGCAGATAATATGCAATTTTCAAATGTGAGAAGATTAGTGACAGTTGATTTGTGAGCAGTAAAACCATGCTGTCAGAATTTATAAAAGTGGTAGCGTTATTCACTTGCAAAAATAGAAATTGTTTTGAATGTGGGAGAAAAAAAGAAGAAAAAAAGGAGCAATTATTTTTAATAATAGACATCTCAATCAAACTGGTATGAAAATAGAAAATAAACACCAGTACTATTTATAATAATGCTAATTGGAAGTTTGAAGTACCTATACCTAATGCTGAATTGTTAACTGTTGAAGAAAATCCAAAAATGTCATCACGCAAAAGGAAATCGTTTTTTCACTGTGAAACATCTTTTGCTATCAACAAATCATTTGTTACATTTCCATGATGACAGCTTTTTTAAAGATTCGTGCACGACATTGTTTTACTATTTTAAAACTCCTTGGGATATACCGATAAAAAAATCATAAGAATTTTTTTAAATCATTAATAATCACACCTGAAAATAAAATTACAAACCCTATCATCTCCTATAGCAAGACAAAACTTCAATTGCAAAAAAGTTCTCACCGTCTTTAAAAAAAAATTACTTGTTAATGCATTGACAATCTATTGCTATAAAAACACATTTATTTTTTGTATAAATATTTTTTAATAAATCGCATTTCGGTTTTAATCTCCTACCACAATACATTAGACCGTCGTCATTAAAATTTAACAAAATACAATGCGTTTTTAAAACTAAATTCTGCACTCACCATATCGATTTTACAAAGAATGCGTTTTCTAAACCAAATATTTATTTTGAATATGTCCCCGTGTCCATTTCGTAAATAGAAGTATAAAAGTAGGGTCGGCTAGAATAAATATCAGTAAGCTTCAACATTCAAACTGAATCCAATCGACAGCTGCTTGAGTTTCCTTTTAATGATTTTCGATGCGCTAAATTTATTCTTCATACAATGTAGCTAAGATAAGTTTCTAAATCTTCTCCCATTATTAATCAATTAATTAATTAATTAAACAAACAGCAATATTTTAGAAAGTCTCGAAAATTGCCGTATTGCACAAATAATTCTATGATATAATTTCAAAAAAAATTCAACAATAATTTCATTTGGTTCTAGTATGTAAGTAAACCACTAAAATGAAAATCTACACTCATGAAATTTAAAACTTGGACACCACAATTTCTGTAAACAAAAGTTTGCACATTGTGAAGCGGGCTTACGGGTATCATTTACAACAGCAGGTAGTCTCAGCACGGGTTATCTTATAGAAGGACTGTAGAATGAATCATTACACTAAGCACGTTTTAGAAAATAGGTAATTTACGTTGCTTACTTAATTTTTTCTTTAAAGAATATATTTGAAGGTATCGCTAATTAAACACCATAGCTCGATTAATTATCGAATCAAAATTTTGTTTAGGAAATGTTTACAAAATAAAATTAGAAATAATTTTCATTTAAAAACGTCTACAAGCAATAACTTTGAAATTAAATCAAAAACTAAACATGGTTATTTGGGTTGACTGATTATTACTTATTTTTAAATAAATCTAACCTACTAATTATTGTAAGTTATTAAAAAAAATCATTAAACTCTCTATTCATAATATTTAGTCCTTACAAAATGTATATTTTATGACGTTTCATTTTTTCTGTAGTTAATATAAAAATGAAAATAAAAACTAAGGCAATTCTTATTGTCAACGTATATATTTATCTTTATTATAATTATGTAAAATAAATTCTTGTCAAAAAACTAAATATATACGTTGACAATAAGAATTGCCTTAGTGTTTTTATTTTCACTTTTTATATTAACTACAGAAAAAATGAAACGTCATAAAATATACATTTTGTAAGGACTAAATATTATGAATAGAGAGTTTAATGATTTTTTAAATAACTTACAATAATTAGTAGGTTAGATTTATTTAAAAATAAGTAATAATCAGTCAACCCAAATAACCATGTTTAGTTTTTGATTTAATTTAAAAGTTATTGCTTGTAGACGTTTTTAAATCAAAATTATTTCTAATTTTATTTTGTAAACATTTCCTAAACAAAATTTTGATTCGATAATTAATCGAGCTATAGTGTTTAATTAGCGATACCTTCAAATATATTCTTTAAAGAAAAAATTAAGTAAGCAACGTAAATTACCTATTTTCTAAAACGTGCTTAGTGTAATGATTCATTCTACAGTCCTTCTATAAGATAACCCCTGCTGAAACTACCTGCTGTTAGAATTGTAAATGATACCCTTAAGCCCGCTTCACAATGTGCAAACTTTTGTTTACAGAAATTGTGGTGTCCAAGTTTTAAATTTCATGAGTGTACATACCATGAGTATAATTGAGAATGAGACATGGAATGGATTACCTTGAGAGAACCCATAATCGCATTTACAAATTGTTACTGAAAAGTAACTACTAATTTTTATGATACATTCCTTTTTTGTAGACGCACAACTTTTAATGACATAATGATAATGTTAAGAATTGTAACCATAAACAATCTTACACTAGACAAAATTATACCATCTTATTTCTCATAGGACGGTTTTCTCCAATTTTATTAAACGGTTTAGTAACCATTTAATTTTTTATATAAGCATCAACTTTAATAATTTCGATTAAAGCCCCCAAAATATAAAATAAATTGTATTGAGCCTACTTGATGATTCAGAAATTTTATCTATTTCGTCACATTCGTATTATTAAAATTAATTTATATAATGTATACAGTTACATCAACAAGAATTGATTAAGAAAATAAAATTCAATTTGCATATATTTTGATTGACACGCAAGTATTTTAAGGGATTGAAAGTTTTCTAATGTCAATGCAGACATAAGATAGTATGTTAAGTATTGAGTAAATACCAACGCAGTTATTATTTTTCGGTTTTATTTTATTCATTATGTAATAATTTTACAAATGTTCAAATAAAAAACTAGTATAGGTATTAGAATTTGCTTTGACATTTAATAATTTTCTTAATGTCCTGACAATGTGGTGAAAACGCCGAAAAGTAGGAAATGACGCCTTAGCGAGCGTAAGCTGGCGTCGTAACTATTTTGTCGACAGAAAATTTTCGTCGTTTTGTCCACAGAAGCATTTTCGGCGATTTGTCCACAGAAGTATGAATTTTCAACGATTTGTTCACAGAAAGATTTTCGGGGTTTTGTACACAGACGCATTTTTGGCAATTTATCAATTTTCGGTGATTTGTCCACAGAGCTTTTCGGAGATTTGTCCACAAATCCACGGCACCATGCGTTGTTTAAGTCTACTATTTGTGCATACTGTAAAAATAAATAAATTTGAACACAAAATTCGATTAATTGTTAATGAAAGAAACTTAACATTAAAATTAACACAGCAGTAACACATATATTTTGACTTCGGCGTATCTCTTCTTACTGCGTTAACCACATAGACTTGCGTTCATGGCCTTGTGATACACAAACAAAGATTTTATTAGGTGTACATATGCTTATGCTAACACAACCTGTTACAATGCACCATGTATTCTGAGGAGAGTCTTTTAAGGTTGAGACATTTAAAATTCAATCAAAACCCACACAACTCTATCAATGATGTAAAATGGCATGTGCTAAGATTCTCAATCATACAAACAATGTGACGGCTACGGTTCATTATATGACTCTTGACGTGACACGTCACAATTCTTTTTAAGCGGGAAAATGATTTTTTTGAATTTCTAAGAGTAATTTCTCGAAAAAGGTCATCCAGATTTTTTTTTATTTTAACAGTATTGATTGATAACGCGTGATTCAAAAAATTTTTCATCAAACTTTGCCATGAACGACAAAGCAAGATACAACAGGTGTATCTTAGATTAGCTTGTACATTTGTCAATTCTGACAAATTTAATTTCAACACATCCAGTTTAATGCGTTTAGAGTAGACGTACGTAAATTTTTTCATGGTTCACTTTGATGAAAAATTTTTAACCTTCAAACTTCAATGTATCAATTTTTGAAAAAAAGTGTAACACCCAATTGCACACGGTTTTGTCTCCACACTATACAGGTTTATACTGATCGTCTGGGGCACCCTACATACCACTTGCATCACAATACAATAATAAACATGTACCTACCATACGAATAAATAAATAAATAACAAAATAACGATTTAAATTGAAAGTAATGGAAAATTATTTATGATGGTCGTGAAAATGTTAATATAAACTTAAATAAACAAGTTGTGAATTCGATTAATCTTACTTTTAGTAAATTCAAAATAAACTTATTTATTTATTCGGTTCACTTACATAACCTGCAAAACTTGAAATCTTACAGACATGCCCTCACCATCTGGATATTTAAGTTATTGTAGTAAGTGGACAACTTTTAACTTTATTTAATATCTTACTGAAATTTAATTAAGTAAGCACTATACATTATCTTTCATTTTTTAAATAAATTATTCTATCTTTAACAATTTTCTTTTTCTTTTCTTCTAGCCCTCATTCATTCTGTTTCTTCTCCATTCTCCCCCAGTACTACCCCCGTTCTTATTTATTCCATTCTTACTTCGTTGCACCCCACTTTCCAGTCTTCCCTACACATTCAGTACATTTTTTCTCCGCCTGTTCTCCAATACTTATTCACATTTTCTTTCATTTCTTAATATAAACCTTACTATTATCTTATTTTCTTCCATCTTTTTAACCCTATTAAATACCTTAGAATACTGTCCATTATTAAAACTCTGTACTTGTCGTTATACTTTTGTTGTCTAATCCTCACTCTTATTTCCTGAATTTGGTTACCTTTGTCTCTTATTACCATCTCTTCTTTCATCTTTTTTTCTCCACCTCTTAACGTATCCTCCTTTTTGATCATTTGATTTTCTATCTTTTTCCTCGTATTCTGTTTTCCATCTTCTTCTAATATTCGTACAACTCTACAAGTGCAATACACCGATTGTGGAAAATCCAAATAAAGAAAATGGGAATGCTGCACTGTCATCTCTAAATAATGGAAGAAAAGAGAAATGGAATTCATTAATGGAAAATATGGATTTCGTACATTCAAGTCGTATAATATGGGCACTTTTAAATAAATTAGGTTCTACAAATCAATCTTCTAAAACAAATACAAACATTTCTCCAAATTCTATTGCTTCTCGGTTGGTTAATGTTTCAAACTCAGTAAAAGTGGACATATCGAGTATCACAAAGATGAAAAAGTATCTACAAAAGAAAAGAAAATCTACACCTATCTCGGAAGATATATCCAGACCTTTTACTGTAGAAGAGCTAAAACATGCATTAAAAAAGACCAAACCAAAGAAAGCTGCTGGGTTGATGGAATACAACCAAAATTTTTGAAAAATTTGGAAAATTATTCTTTGAAGTGGCTACTTATGTTTCTCAATGATATTTATAATAGAGGTAAGTTACCAACAGATTTAAAGAAATGTAAAGTCGTGGCAATTTTAAAGAAAATTAAATGTCCTGTAATTTATAAGGTTTTGGAAAGATTGATTTTTCAAAGAATGAATCCGTTAATAGAAGAGAAATTACCAATTAAACAAGCAGGATTTCAATCCGGTAGAAATTGTGGTGAAGTATTGGCATTAACAACACATATCAAAGCTGGATTTCAGAAAAAACTTAAAACTGCAGTTCCTTTTTAGATTTAACTGCTGCATACGATACCGTGTGGAAAGAAGGTTTACTTTTTAAATTGTTTAACGTCATTCCTTGCTCCAAAATTATTTCTTTTATTAAAAATATGTTGTCTAATCTAAAGTTTAGAGTTTTGTTGGAGATAAAAGCAGTAAATTTTGATTTTTAAATAATGGTCTTCCACAGGGATCGGTTCTTGCACCTATTCTTTTTAATGTATATATTTCTGATCTTCCTTCTTTACAATGTCGAAAATTCGTCTACGCCGATGATACGGCGATTTCATTTCATTATTCAGATTTTTTCGAAATTGAAAATAAACTATCTGATGATTTGCGTATTAAAGAAAATTATTTCAAAAAATGGCGATTATGTCCCAATCTTAAAAAGACAGAGGTTTCTTGTTTTCATTTAAGTAATAGAGAAAAAAGTAGAAAACTTAATGTTATCTTTAATAATACAAAGTTAAACCATAATTTTAACCCAGTTTATCTGGGAGTAACTTTAGATGCGTTTTTAATTTACAAAAATTATTTAGAAAAAGTCAAATAAAAAATAAAAACAAGAAATAATGTCATTCAAAAATTAGCTGGAACAACTTGGGGAGCAGATGCAAAGACACTTCCTACAGCTGCATTGGGATTAGTTTATTCTACAGCAGAATATTGTGCTCCTGTCTGCTTGAATAGTTATCATACAAAAAAAAATAGATACCTAGTTGAATTGCACTATGCGTATAATTAGTGGAACCATTAAATCTACTCCTCTCGATGGGTTTTCTGTTCTTTGTAATATTACTCCATCGAACATTCGACGTTAAAAGGAGAATGGGATAAATGCCAACTTAACAAAAAGTTACCAATTTGGAATGGCATTGACAACCCTCCTGCTAAAAGACTTAAATCTCAAAGTCCTATATGGTTGCAAGACTACTTAAGTACGGCTTTTTCTAAAGTTGAAGAGTGGAAACAATTATGGTCTGGAGTTGATGTTTTCAATAAACTGTAGGTTTTGCGACATCTAGTGTCGACTCGTGTTAGCGATCACGTACGCAATGGTTCGCATTAAGCGTTAGCAAAAAAATCTCGAATCGCCTGCTGTAAATTTGCAAGAGATTGTACAATAGCAAACAAACACTGAGAATCACTTGACAGCTGTTTCGTCCTTTTGGGACGCATTCAAAATGCAACTCTATGTTGTTCAAATGGGGTGCGATTTCTAATCCAAATTGTAACTGTAGAAACAAACCAGAGACTGTTACACATCTTGTAGAGGATTGTCAATTAACGAAGTTTAAAGGAGGGTTTCCAAACATTCATAATTAACGAATGAAGCAATATTACGGCTTACGAATCTGAAGATAATCTGAAGTTCAGCAATATTTTGTATTCTGGTCTTAATTATCTGTTTTTCCATTATTTTGTTTTGCTATTTCTTTAACCTACTATTTTTTTCGTCATTGTCGTGACTGGCGCTTGGACCGGTCCATTATATGTCGTCATGCAACCATACGAATAAATAAATAAACCGGTTGTGGCGATGCGATGTATGATTTTACTCAAACAAATGTGAACTGCAGAAAGGATTTGTCATACCGACGTATATCTAGTCGTTATTGGCTTGTGTTTATAAATTGACAGTTTTTACTCTTAAAATCCCCACATTAATTCTGACATTCACGTTTAGCATTGACAGGCGTCCATAAAGTAACAAAAAAAGACTAGTCAATAAAGATGCACATTATGGCCGAAAAACTGTATCACAAACAGCACGAAGTTGGCCGGTTGGCCATAAAGGCTTATTTCTGACAATACGTTCTCTTTTCTACTTTTAATTATTTTACCCAGTTTTAATGTTCTTCTTCCCGTTTGAATTATTGTACCTATTTTCTAGTAATAATTCCTCTTTTAGTAGGTGTCCTGAAGTTTTACTATCAAATCCTAACGTCCATCTCCAGTATTGTCCTATAATATTGTGTCTTATTTGCGTTGTAGTTCCTTTATTTAATGTCTACCTTTGTTATCATATTCGATGGTGTATCCCAAATACTATTATTTATCCACTTTCTTTATCTCTTCCTCTCCTACCATTATTTCATTTGGTTCCCTCATCTTTTTTTTCTTCTTGAACTCAATTATTTCCTAAATATTTTTTTACAACTCTTATTACCTCTTTCTTGCCTTCTTTGCAAAAATTCAATGTCGTCTGCATATACCAATACTACCATTATTTTCGTTCCTGTTTGTTGTTTCTGTAGTTATTCTTCAAAATCCATTGTACACGGTGTCTCAGGATGTATGGTCAATCCGAAACATATAGATAGAGGACCTCAAGTACTACCTAAAACACGAAAAATTTGTTATCCAATTTTGGACGGTTTAGGAGATACGAATTTTTCAAATTAATTGTATTGGTGAAACAGAAAAGTACTGGTCAGTAAAATTTTGCATGAAGATACCTTGTAAACAGCGAATACGGTGTTTAAGAAAATATTTAATATGAAAATATTATAAAACTTCAAAACCATTTATTACTTTCACAATGTTTAAAAATAATAATTTTACTGAAACATGTTAATTTTTAATGATTTGAAAAACTTAATTCGAAATACTGACATTTTTAACAATTTTTTACATAGGTTGAAAATAATTGAGTGTTAAATTTTAATAGTAGGTACGTGAATTTGATTTCATTTACACTTTCAAAAATTGCATAATTAGTAGTTCCCAAAATTAGCAGGCCATTTATTTGGGGAACTGTGATTTGAAAAATGACAGTTCCATCGAAAGTTCAGACGACAAGTAACGATTATGGATTTCTCTTCAAAGGACTTTGCAGAAATGCATTATTTTTATGGAGTTGCTAGTGGAAACGCTCTACTGGCATCAAGACTCTTCAGGAAGCATCTCCAAAAACGTGGTCGTCTGCAACTTGCACGTTTTTCTGATCACCGAGTTATTATTCGTGTGCACAATCTATATATGGAAGGACAAGTTACTAGTGCAAAAGCAGGCCGTGTTCCACAATTGCGTGATCAAGGAATAATCGATATTGTACTTAAAGAAGTGGAAGAGGATCCATCCACCAGTGTAAGGAGAATAAGTCGTGTCACAGGCTTATTGAAGTCCACAATTCATCGAACACTGCAGGGACAGCAGTATTATCCATACCGTATCACTATAGTACAGAAATTGAAGCCTGAGGATTATGGTAAGCGAGTACAATTTTGTCAAGAAAGTCTGAGAATGCAAGCAACTGATGAAAATTCCTTCGACAAAATCTTATGATCAGATGAACCGCTTTTTGTGAGAACTGGAATTTTCAAGACACATAATAGTCACTCGTGGAGTATTCAAAATTCGCATTTAGCGAGAGAATCGCTTCAGTATAAATATGGTGCGGCATTTTAAATTGACGGCTAGGGGGTCCGTATGAGTTGCCAGATCGTATGAATGGACTTACTTATCTCAAGTTTCTGACCAACAATTTTCCACTTTTATAAGACATCGATTTGCGAACAAGAAGAGATATTGTGTTCCAACACGACGGTGCCCCATGCCATTATTCAATCGACGTTAGGAGGTATCGCAACATTGAATACCCTAACAAATAGATTGGCCGTGGTGGACCAATCGTGTGACCACCCAGATCGCAACCCTATGGACTTCTTGAACTAGAGGGTACTAGAAAGAATTGGTCTATACTACTGAGTGTCAGACAGTGAAGAAACTAAGAAAAAGGATATGCGATAATCATACAGAATAATCGAGTAGCTTTCCGAAACTTAAAGAGGACGTTTTTACGTCGCTGTAGGATCTGTATCCAGCCAGGATGTCGCAAAATTTCTTGTAATTTGTGTTCCTCATATAATAATTTCAATACATAACAAACTAAAGTGGTTTTTAGTATTGCATTTTTAATCTAATTTCATTTTAGGTGAATTTTTTAAAAAGTCACTGAAATCAAATTCACGTATTATGAACATTTAACATGCAATTATTTTCGACCCATGTAGAAAATTGTTAAAAAAATCAGTATTCCAAATAGCTTATGATGCAATTAGTATTTCAAATTATAACAATATATAACAACCTTAGGCTTAAAGGACATCTCGGTTTTTTTGTCAAAAATTAATCCCATAACTACCGCCCTACACTTTGTTTCCCTGCATATCTCCTCTATCGCTCTTTTTAGGTATGTTTTCTTGTATTCTGCTTTCTTTCATTTCTTATAGTATTCTACGTGTAGTAGAACTATGTATGCCACTAAACTCTGCATTTACTAGTAATGTTGTACAGGGTTTCTATAAATGATTGTCTCATCAAGTTTGCATTTAAATGAACAAAATTAACGATAAACGACGAAGAACACAATTACAACTAGGGATAATAATTACAACGGAACGATGAAATAACTGACCGATGATGACATTAGCATAAATTAATTCACTATCAGTTTAAGCGACAAATTTGCATTTTTTAAATTTTCCAACACCCACCTGATGAGACAATCATTTGTAGAAACGCTGTACCTGTAGCATAAAGGGTGCGTTGATATTGAAGCTGAATGTAAATTTAGATTTTATTTAAAGACTAAAGAATTTTCAGTATAAAAATCTCCTCCATAAGTGCATAACATCGCTGAAAACGCTTTACTCGTAATTACAGGTCTCAACGCTTCATCATCTCGTAGTACAAACTAAAAACTACAGGCACGAGTTCGCAAATCTGATGTTTCTAGACTTGTGACTGTGTAGTTTTATACGTATATCTACATTTTTAACTGGAAACACAATGTACCTACAACATGACCTGGATATGTCAACAACGTAAAATGTTTCTTAATGAAAAACGAGCGAAATGATGATTTCTTTGTAGTTTCCAAAATTATTTACTTAATTATATACCTGAGAAAATAAAAAAAAACTAAAATAATAATTAAACTAACTAATAATTAAGCATTATTTAACTAGGGTTCTTTATAGAAACTATTTGCTTTAAATAAAGTCGAAAATTCTTGTTTTATTAAAATTATAATTTTATATTTGATTGCAGTATCCAGACTTATGGGTAGCACAGCAGCTTCGGCGAACATGGGGC
This sequence comes from Abscondita cerata, assembly GCA_030710515.1. NCBI lineage: Eukaryota > Metazoa > Arthropoda > Insecta > Coleoptera > Lampyridae > Abscondita > Abscondita cerata. The sequence goes on from JALBCR010001052.1 coordinate 87,801, forward strand.
ATGGCCTTAATACAGGAATGCCGGGATTAGGTGCGTGCGCCATGCCCGATTCAAAACCTATGCAGTTTCCCCTAGCACAGCGCCGGAAAAGGCGGGTCCTCTTCACACAAGCACAGGTAGTCCAACTTATATATTACAAAATCCCCACCTACCAGTCAATAAATACCTTATTGTAGAACGTGGAATAAAAATTTACTGCAATCGGGTACCGTTAATCGTTTATATTTTAAAACCGTCGCTTTCTACCCACGAGTTCCATTTTCATTTGTAGAAATTTAGAAAATGGTGTCGTTTCGTGACGCCGCGTCGCGTTGTGACGATTAAACGTTTCCGGTTTCATTTAAATTTTTGTTGTAATTAAAAGTGCAGTGATTTGAATAACATAGTGTTTATTTTTAATTTTATATTTCTGTTTTTAATAACTGATTATTAGTTGTAATTCCAACTGGTTTTTATTACTAAAATAAAGTTAAGGGTTAATTTGTCCAAAAATAATTGCGCATTTTCTTAATTTTTTGTGAAAGAAGTTTAGAAAAATGATTCTTCAATGATTTAGATAAATTCTGGTCTCTATAAAATTGAACTAAAACATTTTTATTAACTCAATAACTACCTATTAATTAGAAAAAACTAAATATCTATTTTGTGATCGAAATAATCTTTACCCTATTGGAAGATAACGCACATAAATTTCAAATTTGAGTGACACTGTCTATTAAGTATGTATATGTATTTTTATACCAAAATTTATTTTAAGCCGCAACAAATCCGTAGATAAATTTAAAAAAAAGAGATTAATTGAAGTCAATAGAAATAAAATGTTCAATATTATTTTTTTCATTATTAGCCATTCAAATCCGATTGATGAGACTGACAAGATTAATTATGTAGAGGTTTATAATTTTACTGCCGAATATTGATAGGGATGATGAATGAAATATATGTATTGTATGAATAAGTTTACTCTTAATTAGAAGCGGTGTCTATAATATGTATATGAATAAACAGATATTTTTCCTCTTTCTCGCAGGTTTACGAATTAGAAAGAAGGTTTAAACAGCAAAAATACTTATCGGCACCAGAACGAGAACATTTAGCTTCATTAATTCACCTAACACCAACACAAGTAAGTGATTATTTTATTACTTTTCTGGATTTGTGAAAATAAGTATAGAGGGCTCTTAACGTAACTGAAGCTCAAAAAGTTAAAATTTCCATTAAAATGCATTTTGAGTTTAAGTTGCATTTAAATTTGAAAGAGCAAACCGACGGAAGATGCAATTTGAAAATCATCTGATACCTTGATTAAAGTTAAAAAATGTAGGTATTTTTCTTCCATGAAAGTTTCCATACGATTTTAAACCACGCATATATTTGTCCCGGAATTGAGGAGCATTCACGCCGATGGTGTTTGGATATTACTACAATATTACCTACCATTTTAACACTGCCGTTCTGATAGTGTGACATTTTGGAGGCAATACCTTTGCGGAACTTGAAAGTTTATGTGGTATTAATAATCTAGTCAAATATAAAAGATAATTTTAAATGGTATTGCCTTTATCGGAACTAAATAAATGTAGAAAAATAACTTTGAATTTTTAGAAAATAAGTTAATATTTGAACATTGCATTATACATGTTTTACTTTATCTACTACGGATGAAAAGGTGATTTATTTATTACAAAAACAAAACAAAACAAAACAAAAACGTGATTGCCGATATTCTCTGGAAACTTTTTTTTCCTATCCGAAAATAACTTCTGTTTAGTTGATTCAAATTTGAGGAATTAAATTATATAAACTTCATCGATGAATTTATCAAAACATTTAATGGCACCAGGAAGAAGTCAGTTTAATTTGCACGCCAGTTTAAGTCTAGGTACATTTTGACTAGAAACAGAATCTTTCGTTTCTATTCTGTTATCAGAAAATACAACAAAAAAAAATCCTGAACAGGATAAAAAATTAGGAAAAAAATTTAACTGATATAGTACCGGAACCATCTCTAAATACGCTCACAATTCTTGAATTTTTTCTTAGTTGGTATGCGTGAGAAAGAAATCGGTATTAAAGGCCTTGCGATTGAAAAAATAAAAGATAACATTTAAAATTAAAAGTTTTTTTCCTACTTGTGAGAAACGGGGCGGAGGAGGTAAGGTTATCAAAACTCTATGTGATTTATTACCTGTTTTTTAGTACCGTCTTCTTTAAAATTAAAAATATTCGTTGAAATTTCTTTTAAATTTAGACATTATAGCTTTAAGATCGACTTACATATATCATTTCTGGACACTTACATGCAAACAGGTCTTCATTTTTATACAGTATACACACTTCTTAATCTACTTCATTGACTTGACCTATGGACTAGACAACATGTCGGCCATAATTCATATCTACGTTTTTTCACCAGTCTTTAATTATTTTACAACGCTTTTAAAGTTTTTTGACAATTTTCCGTTGGTGAATTGCATTAGGCTTTACCTTATTTATTTTATTTATGTAAACATACTTTTTAGGAAACGCATAATTTTTAACATTCAATATTTTTTATCACTTGATAATGGAGTTCTCAAGTTCGAAACCATGGTTGTGCTTTTAATATCACTGGTTTGATTTTTATAAAAGTTTGCATATAGGTCTTATTTATAATAGCACAGATTTGATTAGATTTTGAGCATAATCCCTCCAAAAAAGAGCTCTTAAACTATTTACCTATTTCATTGTACACATTTTTTCTCAAATTAAAGTTAGTATTTCCAACAACATTAATTAATCATGGTGATTTATTCGTAAAGTAAATAGAAAATGAAAACTAATTCTGTAACATCCAAGTAGGGATACCAAGTTCGGTCTGCGCCAGGTTCGGTCTGCGCCAAGTTAACCGCGATAAAATGTCGCGTCCAACCGACCGCGCTAACCTGTTCGGGCCCATAGTCCAAAATCTAATTAGAACTGCGATATTATCAATAAAGCTATATGGAAACTTTAAAAAAAACCGAACCGGTGGTTTTCTTGATATTTTGTTTACATACGGACGAACGGCCAGGAGACTTTTTTTGCTTCATTATAAAGTAAACTCTAATTCGTCGAAAAAAGTGAAAAAAAAGAGGTGTGGTAGTTTTTGGTTTAGAAACCGTCGACTTCTTATTTGTGTAGAGTAATAAAATAATCAAAAGGCGGTGTCAAAACATCCTAATATAAGTTATAGTTATATTTACGAAAATTTATTGGTTTCCTACACAATATTTATCTATCTTATGATATTCAGCTTTATCTTCCTCATCTGAACAGAAGTGGTCCAATTCAAGATAATAAAAATAGACAACTCTAATTAAAAGAAGTAAACTATAGGTATCTCACATTTGACATATATTTAGGATGTTTATGCTCAAAAACCTAATGTTTAGACCATGTATAAACAAGATATCATGAAAACCACAGGTTCAATTTTTTTCAAAGTGTGCATATGGGTATTATTATTAATATCACAGATTTGATTAGATTTTGAACATAATCCGCCCAGAAAAGAACTCTTAACATATTTACCTATTTCATTGTACACATTTTTGTTCAAATTAAAGTTGTTTGTAATTTAATTATACATAACTTTTAACAATAGTATCTTGAACAATATCAATTATACAGAAAAAGTTATAAAAAAAGTTGTTGGAAAATTTATTGTCTATAACTTTAGTTTAAACTATTTTTTCTAAAACGCAATTTTCTTTTGCTTCTTTTTCCATCAATATTTTAAGTTAGACTTCCAGACGCTTAAAGGACGAAAAATCGAGCAGCGGTCTTGAACAACCAGGTGGTTGAACCTGTCTTAAAGAATGTCTATTATTAAAACATTATTATTTATATTTATTGTATCGTGTGTTAGTATTGGAACGATGTGAATTTCTGCGCGAAACGCTTGATTAAAATTACATCGAGAACAGTTAATTTGGTTAATTGTTAATTCAATCTAACTACCAGTAACAAACTATTTTTTAGAAATAATGAAAATAATACTTGTAGATTTAAATTGGATTGCATTTTACTATATTAAACTAAATTAATTTGATGAGAGTACTTCATTTAACATCAAATTATTTTAGCAACCCATTATTAAAATTTGTTTATAAAATCACAACCTATTTTAAACTATTTATTATAATTTTAATTAAAGGTACATGGTAGTCATACTACATAAAAATTAGTTTAAATGTTATTTTGGACACAACTGTGTGTTGTAAGGGTTTTATATACAAGTTTAAAAAACGAGTCGCAAGAAGTGCATCATAAAAATCTTTCACGTGAGTCATACAATATTTTGTCTACATCGAACTAAAATTTGCAATTGGAAACAAGTACTATAGCATAATAGACCAATGTATTTCTTTATTTTTTTTAATTTACACTGTACTTTCATTCACGATTTTATTTTTATGCACCAATTTATTTAAGTTATTTATGTACCTAGTGCGAAAATTGAACTTTGGTACTCGAGAACGAGGTTCAAATAAGTTTCAACACTAATGTATACCACACCAATGTGATTTCATTTTTGACTGCTGTTTGAACGAGCACCAGGTAATATGTTAAAATCAAAGTTCTGTTTTACCGACTTAGCATTCTTTAAGTTCACTTTCTATTTGTTAGTAGTATATTCAAATAAAGTTGTATATTAAGATTACCTATAATCTTATATTAAAGTCATGTAAAAAGTAAGGTTCATAAGTCCTCCAAAATGAAATTAAAGACTCTAAGTACATACAATTTACTAGGATAATTTCCTGTTTGACCGGATGAGATACATACTGAAGCTTTTGGTTTTTATGTTCAATGGTGTATTTTTTAACAATTTTTTATTCAACATTTTACATCTAGTGCTAAGCTTGTAAACATCTGCTTTTATAATAATATACTTTTATTTATTTTTTTTTAAATAAATCTAGGAAGCCGCGGATCTTGTAGAAAGTTTTAAATTTTAATGACCACAAAAATCCTTTTCTTCTAGCGACATTAAAACGGCATATTATTGAACTACTGGCAGACGCTTAATCTAATGACAAAGGGATTTTACCAAATAACTGGAAAATTGCTAGAGTGCAGCACATTCCCAAAAAAGGGTCTAAGAGTATTCCATCCACTATAGACCTATATCTCTTCTCTCAATGTTGAGCAAAACCATGGAAAAATGTATCAACATTCAACTGCTGAAATACCTGAAGAGCAACAAACTAATACATGATAGACGTACGGTTTTCGCCAAGGTAGATCTACTGCTGATCTGCTTACCTATGTCACTCATGGCTGGAGTTCCTCCATTGAATTCTATGGTGAATCTAAAGTAGTCGCTCTTGATATTTTCAAAGCTTTTGATCAGGCATGACATGCAGCACTACTCAACAAATTGCCCTCTTATGGATCTCCTCCAAAGCTCTGTTTATGGACGGCGAATTTTCTCTCTAATCGAAGTATTAATGTAGCTGTCGATGGTTACTCCTCCGAATTCTATAATATCAACGCCGGTGTTCCGCAAGGTTCTGTGCTGGCCCCGACCCTGTTTCTTCTCCATATCAACGATCTTCTTTCTTCCACTGAGAATCCCATTCACAGCTATGATGACGACAGTACTCTTCATTCCAGCATCAGTTTTTCTAAACCAGTTTCCGCATCCAGTTTGGATGAGCAAAGCCGTACAGCATCGGTATCCCGCTCAAACGATCTTCAAAGAATTACAGAATGGGGAAGCAAAAATCTTGTTGTATTTAACACTACCAAAACACAAACCTGTCAGCTTTCTCTCAAACATTCCCTAAATCCACATTTTATTCAAAAAATGGTCAAAACCTCGTACTGAAGGATTCTTACAAGTTGATTGGCGTCAAAATCGAGCAAGACCTTCGATGGCAAAAGCACATTTTATCTTTGGCATCGGCTGCAGCCAAGAAGCTGGGTTTTCTTTTTCGGGCAAGGAACATTTTTCTTCAGCCAATTTCTATACGTTGTACACATCACAAATTAGACCTAGTCTTAAATACTGCTCTCATATCTGGAGATCTGCTTGTCCCACAACTCTTCGCATTGTTGATTCTATCCAGAGCAGGGCTGTCCGCCTTATTGATGATCCAATACTTGCTGTAAGGCTTCCTTCTCTCGAACACCGTAGGGTGGTGGGTGATCTTTGTTTGTTTTACCGGTACTACATTAGTATGTGCTCTTCTGAGTTGAGCTCTATAATTCCACCCCCTACAAGACCCAATCGGGAAACTCGATCTTCGATGCGAATGCTCCTATTTACAGTTCAGCTCCGAACTTCCAGAACTGCTCACTAGACCGTACTTTCATTCCTAGGGTCCTATGTCTCGACTATGGAATCTCCTACCATCTCACGTATTTCCCGTATCCCCAAATCTCCAGTCATTTAAGTCCCAAATTAATAAATTGCAACTTTCCTCTCTCTCCCCTTCATTTGGCAACCACGGTACCTAGTACTTAGGCCTTGAGCCTTCGTGGATTGTCCAACATAAAAAAAAAGTATATTATTAAATTAGTTGTATAAGCAGTCTATTGTTCAAGGAGAGAAATTATGGCACGACGAGCGGATTATACCACGTAATTGGAAAAAAACAGTGCTTTTGTTTTCACCACCATTAAGAGGTTGGTACCTCGGTTATGTGATATAATGAATGTAACCTTACAGTAAAGTACCAACCTAATTCGTCGAGAATAAAACGTCACTATAACACTTGAAAATCTCGAAAATTTGAAAATAGAACATGAAAACCAGCAATAAACCCTTGAAAAAAAAATAGTATATTTCACTTGGAGTTAAACAATATAATCGTTGAGAGCCGAGTCAGCAAATTAAGTGAAACAATTATATTTTTAACTCCTAGTAAAATAATCTACTATTTATCTGTTCGTAGTTATTTTTTTTTGGTTTTTAGACATATTTTTTAAATGTATCTATAGTGGGTACTATGGATTTACTAATTATTACACACATATTTTAGGACCAAACGTTTTATGTGATTGTTAGAACTTGGTAGGTTGAAAGACGAATACTACAATTTAATATTATTTAACGTCAAATATCTCTTTTCCTATTTTATTGTATAATTATTGTTTACAAAATTAAGAAAGCTCAATAACATAATATTATGCTTACATACATATATATATATATATTACTGCACCGACTTTGAAATGTTTGGTTTTTCATAGATTTTGACAGATTTGCACTTTCGTCACACACCTACTTTTTTAGTACTCTTAGTACCTACTGAATACTAACTGCTCATTTTTGTTGGTTTTTTAATTTAAATTTTCTAACAAACAGTATTTCAGTCATGGGTTAACTAAAATTTTGAGTTTAGTGTTATGGTAACTAATTGTTGTCACAACTTTCTTTCTTGGAAATTAACCAAAAATTAACCTTAAGTATTACAAACGTTTATAGTAATATAACCATTTTTTCATTACTTTCATCTGATATGATGGTTGTTAAATCTATCATACAAATGTGCCAAATGTGCTACTTTTTTTGTTTTTACTTTTACCTTTTGGAAAAAAGTAAAGGTCCATTATTAGGATATGTTTTTATACAGTGTGTCCCAGGATAGATGTAACAAGAAAAGGAAAAGACAAAAAGTACAGTATAGACTTATAACGTATTAACAAAATTCGTATTTGAAGATACTAAGAAGAAGTTCTAAAAACTTGTAAAAGTTTAATTGATTACTCAATTTTTGAAAACAAAATTTAATGCATACGATGAACATCCATGGTTGTCTAACTAACTTTAATTAGTTTTTCAACACAAAAAACACTTAAAAATAAGAGTTACTTATCATTTGAAAAACTAAATCTTGGAAAGGTTTTTGGAACATCCTGTAAAACATTATATTATGTTAAATTGCGTTTTTATTTCTTTATTGTCATAACTTAAAAGTTTTCTCCTATTTGAACGGAATTTATAAAAAAAAAATGTCGAACTAATTTTAGTGATTTTAAACAATTTTGTTTCTAATGCGTTCTTCTGAAAATAAGGGTTTCTTTTCACTCATTTCGCACACGTTTTATATTGACCCACTCGTGTTATAAGTCAAATTTACATAAGACCTCGATGAAAAAATTACTATGGTACATTTCCATATATTAATTGACAAATTGGGAATAAAATTGTAGAAATCTGTAGGTACTCTGACACCGCCAGTACTTGTGTTTCCTTATGAGGATTGCCAACAATCACATGGAACATTGGGTATATTGGAATCTTAAAAACTTGACAAATAAGTGTTGCGACATCTAGTATCGTCTCGTGCTGTTGCAACATGTCTGAAAATTAATTTGCAATAAAGCAACTTCGTCTATAGATGTGTAAGCTGTTACATAAGTCGATTCTTCGATTATTATAGCCAACTAAAGTGTTCGCAAAAAATAACAATTTTGAATCACGTGCTGTAAAATCGCAAAAGAATGTACAATAGTAAACGAACACCGAGAATCACTCGACAGCTGTTTCGTCCTTTTGGGACTATTCAGGAGTGAGAGAACTCGACTGTAAGTTCACTATTGTACAAATACGCAACTTTCGACTATATTACCCTCAGGTGTGCACATCATATACACATCTGTTGACAAAGTTGCTTTAATACAAATTAAAAATTTGGTAAATTTAAAACAAAGTCAATTATTTCAAAAATTATTAATTTTTGAGATGGGGAATGATTAGTGCAACGTTTTCTATTTTATTATTTTCATCATAATTTTAAGACTTGTTGTGGAACCAAGTTTTAGTAACATTGTTCTAGACGATTATTGCAAAATGAAGAAATATTTTCCGTCCTAATGTAGACAACTTTGATAAACATTGATACTTTTAGTTATAAATAACATTTAGAGAAAGATTTTACATTCTTGTCATATAAAAAAAATTTTTAAATGAACTTTCTTGTAATCTTTTATAAAGTTCCTTAATTTTGAGGGTCCTCAATTGAATTGTTCCTCCTGAAAAGGATGTGATCGACTTTAAAAATTCATTCAAACCAAAGCAAGGAGCTTGATTTGAATTAATTCGTAAAAGCCAAAGCCAACAAATCTTCCTACAGATTCAATTTGAGACCCTTGGAGTTAATAAATCTAATACAAGCACATAATCTAATAGTCTGTAAAATTTGCAAAAGCTGGAGGAATTATACTGAAAACTTGGTTGTAGTTGTTATGTAAAAGCAGAAATCATAAAAGTATTGAGATTTTATTACAAACATTTTAAAATCAGTCTCAATAATGTCTATAATCTAGAAAGTACACCATCAATCATGAAAAACAAGAGTAACTGGCAAAATAAATGCAATATTTATGTTGAAATGTTTGAATGGAGGATGTTTGGTCACCTAGTTTATTTCCCTGGCTAAACGCCGACTAATTTCCATCTTTATTTTTTGGTTAGGATGTCAAGGTTTTAAATGCTTGAACTTTGAGGCTGATTTTATCGGAAAGTAAGAATATTATGTGAACGTAACTTTTGCGAGTAAATTTACCCTGTTTTTCACTTTTATTTTTTATGGTTAACCGAAGGACCACGTATATGTAAAATCAATACAAAAGTGTAATGATGTTACGATTACCATTATAAAGTTAATGACAACTGATAATGTTTCATAATGATATTTTTTCTGGAATATGTATAATTTACAGTAAATATTTGACATATGAATGTTAAAAATTATGCAGAAAATCGAAATATGAATTCGATATTAAACACACTTTTCGTATAACAGCTAAGACAACATAAACAAATTAATTCCCCACTTTTCATAGCACGTCTGTTTGAGCGGTATAATCCAGGATTAATACCATCAGTTTAGCTTAGAGATTGTACAAAAGCTCTATTAAATATGGATTATGGTAATTGACCAGCATTTGAGCGTGCTAATACACATCATAAAGCAGCAAATATTAATCTTTCGGAACAACGTTACGTTTGCATGTGCAATTTTAATATTACAGCCGTGTGCGCGTGATTATAAAAATATATTTGATACCAATTATCTAGTGTACGTACTACGCAAACCATGCATATTGCGCTACTTAAATTTTAAGTATCGCTTTTATTAAAATTTTCCTTTTGTAAATAGATATACATATTATACTTAAGTTGAAGTGAAAATATAATGTGGTCGGATAAACAGGTATACATCAAAGTAAGGTTTAGGTTTTTAACATCAACTACCCACTTGACATTTTCTTCCAACGTAATTTTAAATTAATTACTTCATTATGCAATACCTATATATTTTTATATTTTATTTAAGTTGTAGTAAACATATTTCTGAAGTTAATGACATTTATTGCTGTAAACTTTAAGTACGTTGAGAATTTTCAGACAAAACTGAATAATTTCAATTAAATTTTGAAGCGTTTATAGGTATGTTCTGATAACTTGAAGCGTGCTAATAATAAGTAGGTATTATTTGCACTTGACACATTAATTATAACATCTAAACACTTCAAAAAATGCCTTTAATCATAACAAATAATTAGATTATGGCTTTGTTTTCAAAAAACCATATCGTCAAGTTTCAGTTTTACAAAAAACAGTTCTGATGTTTTTATTTCGTTGCTATCATAAAATTATTCAAGAAAAATCTTCATAGATTTGTCTTGATTATCAACAACAATACAATAAATGTTCTTCGAGCATTCAATATGTAGCTTTAAGTTGAAAAATAAAAGAGAACCGCATTTAAAAAAAGTCAATAACAGTTTTTTGAAAACAAAATTCATACTAAAATTTTAAAAGTGTTTTTATTTTTCATACAGTGTGTACGAAATTGGACACAGTAGTATTGGGGGGGTCTGATTTAATCTTAGAGCTAGATAATCGGTTAAATGGGGAAAGTTTTAGCTAATTATGTTTGTAGAATAATGACGTTTAAGGGACCGTTCCTTAAAGTACGGTGTTGCCCGATATGTTTGGCAAAAGTAAAATGAATTTTTGAAAAGTCATATACTTTGTTGTTTTCAAAATTTTTATTTTTAAGCCAAATTGTGTACTCAGTATTGTTCTGCGATGTTTCGGCTTTCTAGAAACATTATCAACTTATTAACACACACATGCCGTTACAGTTAACTGTTGGCATTTTTCTTAGTTTATCCTATTCATACGTGTCAATGTTTACACGAGATGTCGCAAGACACACATTTTACTTATCATCAACTTTGATTTTTCTAATACCCGCCGTATTGGAATTTTTATTATTCATATACAGGATGTTCTAATTTAAAAAAGTGTGATTTTTGTATGCCACTTTGTTTTGGAGAATTGTATATTTAAAAATATTTTTAACATGTAGTCCTTATTGACTGTAATAGAAGTTAACGAACATACGTCGTTTCTCCGCAAAATTCCGTGGCGTCGGTTATGCTTCACCCTGTATACAAATTTATAAATAACGACTTTACGATTAAAGTAAAAAATAAAGTGCTAATGTGTGTTTAGCAAATCTTTCTATAGGTCATTACAGTAATGCAGGAAAATGAGAGGAAAACCGGTTAGAGAGGCAGAATCGAGTACTAAAATTATGTTTTTTGCTCCACATCTTATAAATATGGGGAGTTAATCAACGATTTCCAAACACCCCTTTCTTTACTTTTTCCAACAAATTAGAGTTAGTACGTTATAATAAAATATTATGTCCGATGCGCGACAGGCTGACTGCCCTCCTAGTCGCTCGTCCGTATGTAAACGAGATATCAAGAAAATTGCGGCCCAGATTTTAACAAAACTTTGCATATAGGTCTTATTTATAATAGCGCATATCTGATTAGATTTTGGAATAATCTGCCAAGGTTAATTTGAGTACATTTTCGAAATCTTGGAATATTTACAAAAATATTTATCTTACACAATTTGCATTAAATTAGACTCGATTTGTATTTAATTATACACAACTTTCGTTTAAACTATTTTTGATCCAATACTAATTACTAAAATATGACAATTACGTGACACTAATTGTTTTAATGATATCTCCACTAATATCAACTATACAAAAAAAGTTATTAAAAAAGTTTTGGAAATTTTATTGTCTATAACTTTTGTTTGAACTACTTTTTTCTTAAACGCAATTTCATTTTGTCTTAAAAGAAAGCGTGTGTGCACAGAACATCATTTGCCTCGAAGTGGTAGCGGGTTACCAGTTAGATAGATAATCCGATTTTACAAAATGCTTCGCGGTGCACTTTTTCTTCTTTCTTAAACATTGATTTTTTTCCTACAACGAATTGTTTTTTCTTCACTGTTTTTATCAAAACTATTAAGTTTTGAGTTGCGACGCTGTTAGACGTCTATTTTATTTTATGATCAAAATGTTTTATGTCGCTTATTACTTTTGATACTCTTTTACACGTTTGCAAGTAGCAGAACAATGTGAAGTTTCAAATTTTAAGCGTGTTTGCCGTACAATTACTGGCCGTGTATTTCTCTGAGTAGTATCAGTTAAGAGTCAAAGTTTTGTAGCAAAAACAAAGCGGGTTTCTACAAAAAAGAACACAACCCAGTAGCGAATAAAATGTGAATACATTTGATATACCTACCTACGTCGTGCGTTTGTTCTTTTTTTTGTTAAATTTTGATAGTGCACAACCGGCTGAGGTGCAAGAGTGCTAAACAACAACGAAACATCCAGTTTTGGTAATATTGAACGATTACGAGATTGACATAAAAATATTAATGAATAATGATTCTCAAAATGGTGTCCTGGTTGGAACGACAAGTTTCAGTTTGCTCCAGCCAAAACTACTCAAAAACAGTAAGAGAAACTTGTAGGGCAGCTAAACAAGATATTTGAAAGAATAAATCTCTAAAAGCTGGACCCTTCGAGATGAATTCGGATTAAAGTTAAACGTTAAAGAATCTAAGCCAAAAAGAACAAACCAATTGCAAATTCTTTCATAAGAAAGCATTATGTTATTTGTTTGGTATTTTCTGGGCAGCAGACAATATTACCTGCACTATATAACTTCGACCTGTCAAGTGAAAGTCTTAACCTTCAACTAAAATCAAGCTTACAAGAGTTCACTAAGTGAAACCTCAAATACATGTCAAACGTAACAAATGTAAGACAATGCAAAACCAACAGTTATTGAACATCAGTTAGTCAGATAAAGAAACTGAAAGTTCTTAGTATGTGCTGTAACGAACAATCTTAAATCATTATTCATTTACATGTGTAGATCTGTAGCCTCCAATTTTTAATCTTAAAGGGATATTTACCGTGAGTAGAGATGCATAGAACAACGGTCGAAAAATAACTAGTAAAGCAGTTCTGACAAGAATGAGTAAACAAACAGAAATAATAGTACAGAAAAACGTATTTGATTCTTTAGGGAAAAATATAAGATCACCAAAAGTGCTGTGAGAAGGCGAATATCATGGTTAGCAAATTTAAGGAAATGGTTCCACCTACAATTCCCTCTTTCGTGCAGCAGTATCAAAAGTGCAAATAGCCATGACGTTCGACAACTCTATGATCATTGTGCTAAGTAACATATGGCATAATTTTATTATGATGTTCATAAGACATTCAAAATGGATATAGATGAAATCTGCATGGTTCATGTACTAATTCCAGATTTGGAAGACGCAGAAGAGCAAGGTGGTTATGAGTGCCAAGTGCAAATGGAAGAGATTTTTACCTTGTCAAAAAAATATTTAAAAAAATTAGGGAAAGTAAAGATCTTACAAGACGTGAAATTTTTTTTTCTCATAGAACTTATTGACAGTCACATTGACAGTGTAACGACAAACATTGGAATAACAGATAATACCTATTTCTGTTTTGATTAGTTAAAAGCAATGTGCAACAAGCGGCAACTGAGTATAACATCTCCCGTGAAATTCAAACTCGGCTCCTATTCATTTGCATTCAAGAATACGGATTTTCTGAACTAGGAGAAAGTTAAGAGAATTTCATGTGGAAATTCCACCACAATAATGTTTGCAACAGTGACTAATGTTGTGAATGTTTTAAACTGTAAAAATGTTAGGTGTGTACCACACACCACGTAGTACTGATGTAGCCCAATACCACTGCTAATTTATTTCTTTAAACAAAAAAAATCTTAAAGATTATCGGATGCCTTGAAGAATCTCTCAAGGAATGGTTTTTCTCATGTTTTTAACAATGGCTGAATTTTACTGATTTACTCCTATTTGTGTTAGCGTTTACAACTGGTTTAGTATAGAAAACATGTTCGACCGTTTTTGATTCCAATATCTACCAGGGACGAAATTTCGTAGACACATAAAATGTCCAAGCAGGAACCCATTACGTATTTTCCATTTAAATATTGGGATTTGAATGTTTCTTACTCATTTTTTCCTAAATTTGTTTCTTTGTCCTCGAGCATATCCACGTCAAGGTACCCATAAAACAACCCTAAACTACAACCATTTTACGTTACTTGCTGTAAAAATTAATTTGTTTTAATATACCTACATATGTAGTCTGGTTCGATGAGACCTGGTAGACATGTTAGAGACAAAACCGAGTATGTCTACGAAAATCGGTAAATAAATAACTAACAGTTACTATGTAAATTATTAAAAAAAAATACATAACACTTACATCACAATACAATATTTGTATAATGTACCATGAGAATAAATAAATAAAATTAAATTCTTGGTACTTAATTCATCAGACAATGAAGTAATTAGTAGTGTAGTTTTTCTTTTGAATTTATTTGCATCTACTTTTGATTTCTTAGATTTGTTGAGATTGCGCTCAGTTGCTTTAATTTCTTTTGTTCGACAGTTATTCGCTTTTCTTTGCTTGCAGTAAATGTCCGTACTGTAACCTGGTAATGAAGCTATTGCAAGCTTTCGCAAAACTTGATTTTAGACTATTGAATAAAACCCTGTCTAAAGATTGAAAACATTGTGTTATGACTCGGTAGACATCACATCATGTTCTTTGGCAAATTCTAACATTTCTACAGAATTAGAGTGAGTAGAATGTCGGTCTAGAATCAAAATCAATTTTCAAGCAGGTTTTAGTCCATGTTAAAAATAAGGTGGTCCTAATGTAGACGGGTTTCTAGTTCATGTAAACAACCAAGTGGCATTCTATCTTCTAATTCTGCACTTTGGCGTTGGAGGCGGAATATTAAAATTTCTACAAGCCTCTCTGATTCCCATCGCTTTACTTCAAACAGCTTCAGCAGCTAATACGAGCTGCTGTTCTATCCACTATCTTCTCTTACTATTGAATTTTCTGATATATTTGTCGGCATGCCTGAAAATGAATGAAATTGTAAAAACATGATAGACCACATATCCCTCATAAAATCGGTATATCTATGCCCAGGTGCGGGGTAGAAAACGCAAAAATCAACATGGAACGTATAGGGTGGTGCTTTTGAAAACGGATCATAGGTTAATGGTTTTGGTATCAAAATAGTTATTTACCTAATGAGTTCGGGAAGATAAATTTCCCGCATGAGTACTTTGTTTGCCGCACGACCGTAGGGAGTGTGGCATTAATGCGAATGCGGAAAATTTCTTCTCGAAAAAGTTAGGTATATTTTTGTAACGAGTAACTGAAGTAATAATTCATAAATAAATCTATTCACAGCTGCTTAGTTTTTGTGTTTACAAGAAATTTGAACTGGTAGCACTGTCCCGTCGATTGCTTGACAATTGCTTTGCGTTGTCAACTAATACCAATCTAACAAAAATTACCCTATTCCCTCGGAAACTAAAAAACATCGCGGTACGGGAAATTGTACTTCCCGTGCATCGAGAATAACCGCGAAATCAGTATAGGCTATGAATACAAAAACGTCTTTTACTTGTAACTTACCTGTGTTTTTTTATAAACACTGATGCTCGATATTCAATGTTTACCCACTACAAACGCAGCAATCGGGTGCATATACAACAGGAGCGTAATTTACATATTAACAAAATTATACCAGTGGGTGATCTCACCAGTTCCCGGAATTACCCTATAGCAAAGAGCATATAATATGGATGCTCTTTACCTATAGTCACTGTTGTATAAATATTTCGCAAATAAATATTCGAAGCTTACAAAGGAAATCATAATGTAACAAGCAAAACTGTCTTTAACAGCGGTATGTCCTATTTTAAAGTTGCATACATTTCAGGTACAACTGTTATTTAACGTATCGTAATACGATCTAGTACTGATGTAACCAATCACTTGTTTATAGACCATAGTGGTTGTTAATATGTAAAAAAACGATGTAGTTCATTATTTAAAATAATTATTTCTCTCTTTATAGCGAATTCATTCAAAATAATTATATATAATATTTAAATCATTTATTATTTTACTTCGCAAATAAAAATGAAATATCATTTGTCTCATTTTTGTGTAAATTATTAACATATCAATAATAAGATATAGTTTAATTTAATTTACTGTTATAGGTATCAATAGTTACTAAAATTTAAAATAAATAATACTTATGTATTATAGTACACAAGTTTAGGTATATAATACTAGGTATCAGTGACCATCGAAACTAAATGGTTACACCTACATTTTTAATCTTTGCAATGAACGAATGTAGAATAAGTAGTACATAGACGCCATATTTGTAGAGGGTTTTTTTTATTTTATGCAGCAGCTGGTAGTTAGAGGCTCACAATAAGTACTTGAGAGTCTGGTCGATCGAATGCACTACAAACTACAAAAACCCCAGTAATTCGGTTTACTATAACTGGCTGTTATAGTGTTAGAATGAACTAGGGTGAACTTTTGCAATAGAATAAAGACCATTTTCATTTTGAATTTCCACAACGCGTCCTATCTCTTTTATCGAATTCTATCCCCATTTTTATTGATAGTCAGCCCTGTGATATATTTTTACAGTTCAGTGGTGATTGTTATACAAATCGCGCTACAACAATTTGTTGTAACTACATGAAACAAAAGTTTTGATAAAATGTATTCAAGAAGTGCTTTTATTGTTGTTTCGAGCTTGATTTTAGCGTTCTACTACAACCTTTTGCACTCGACATCATTATTATTCAATGAATAAACCAGCCACCATGACTATATATTTGAAGCGCTACGTGCTCAAGAACCTCTCTTCAGATATGTACAAGTCAGCAAATAGGTGTCTTTCACAATTGTACATCAAGATTGGCGCAAAATTCTAAATTTGTTTTATTTTAACTAAATAAGGAGTTTTTGTATAGAAACTAAAACTTGGCTTGTCATGCTTTCATTAAATTGATTAATTCGAAATGTGTAAAAGTATAGAGATTCATTGCAGATTCTTTTACACTTCTACAGTAATTGTTAGCTTACTTTTAGTTACTTAAAATACTAATAAAAAATAAAGAATATACTAATAATCGGGATGTGGAACTATAATTCGCATATAGTTTTCACTATTTTTATGTTATTGGTTACCTAATAATTAAATGATCTTTATTTCCTATATATTTAATCAGCATAAAGCAACGGACAAGTGGGTCTAAATCAAATCTAAACCTAAATAGAAGTACGATGTAGGTGCGATGTGTATACGGTCGACTGAGTCTATTCAGTAGCTCGTTGGATAGGACAAGTTGTAGGGCTTGAGGCAAACTTGGGGATGATTGTTAAATAACACACGGCTACCGAGCTATTGTTAGTGCTGCTTGTAAAATCAATTGTGGTCAGATTATAAACTCGTAATTGGAAAAGAATTTACTCTTTGGGACCATAACTTTATATTTCGTCGGTTCATTCTTGAAACCATATTTTATATTATGATTGTGACAGGATTTATGGATAAATGGTTTTTGTAGATGTCTTATAAAGTGGTATATTTAACAATATATTTTCAATACATGTGTATTACCTACAATTCGTAATGGAATTTGATGGCTGGCTTAACATGAATTCGTATATGATCCATCTGATAAAGGTTTGTTTATGTAGAATTTGATTTACTTGATGGCAAAAAACGTGTTTTTTTAATGGAACACCCTTTACCTTTCAAGGTATTCTGGCGTAGTTTCTCAGTCTCTAAATAGCTATATCTAAATTATTTTTTTATTCCCTGTCAGTGCTGTCAACTTATAGTTGTTTTCCTGAAAATCTTTAATCATAGCGACGTTATTTTGTTTTAACAAAAATTGTAGCATGGACGATTTTGTATTACGAAGTGCTCGGAAAAAATTACAAATTTCAAAGAACTACAACACTTTTTTCAAATAGAATATCAGTTGTTTGATTTCGCCATAAGAAAGCATTTTTTCTCCTCTTTAATTTTTACTGATCCTATGACCAATTCTGTAGTTTTTGAGATATTTAATAGTTTATACAATGAAAAGGACGCTGGTGGAAAATAATAATAGTAGTACGAAAAGAATACTAAGGTAAAAAAGCGACAGTTTGAATATTGACGTTTGGCTATTTTAAAAACTACAAATTCAATGGCATTCTTGAATCTTACGATAAATACGTAAAGATATCTTTGAAATTAGATAGGTACTTTTCAGACTTCAAAAGTTGATAATCTAACATTTATATATAAACTTTGACAAGAAGGGAATGTACTAAGTAAGTGTAGCGTTTAGGGTGTTTACTCTAAACGCCGGGTCGAACCAGAGAAAGAATTTGGAATCGAGTCGGTTTTTACTAGCGTTTATTATTTGCACCTACCGTAATCGAGCTGCACTATTTACAATAATGAATGAAAGCTGTGTAGGTCAGGAACATAGTAAGTCGCGTACTATGCGCTGCGTGAGTGTTACCTGATACCGTGGTATCACATGTCGAGCTGAAGATCACTAGCAGGGTTGAACTGAATTGACGAACTCAAACTCGGGCCTATACCTCAACTGATGTTGACGGAACTCTGACTGAGAGTTGTTGACTGTTGCTTCTTCACTGTTACTGTAGCTGAAACTCCTTGACTGATTTCTGTTATCGTACCTACTTCGTTTTATATGTGCGAAGTAGGTTTGTTTGCTTTGTAAGCAAGATTGTTAAGAAATGCTTCCCGATTGTCAGCATTTCCTTCATTGCAATCGTTTGTTTAAATTCCGCGTTTTACTTCGCAATATGCGGATGTAGGTTCCGTGTTGATTGCGATGGGGTTAAGACGGCAACCCCATATGGGTTCCTCCTTAGTGGATGGATCCACGATAAAGCGTGTCGAAGGTTTGTGAACCAGAATATGCCAACAAAGTTTCGTTTTTTGTGGGCGTATTTTCTTGCCAGCGTTGTGCTTATTTAAAATGTTTTGGGAAGTGGACTTGCCTGCCGGATCGGGTGGTTGTATGCGGTGTTTGGGTCCTGGTGGGGTTCTGTGGGATTGGTGCACCCGTGGTGGGTGTAGTTGCGAAATTTGGTTGAGGTGGCGTTTCCTTGCTATTGCCCTCTACCTAAGCTGGTTTGGTTCGGTCGATGGAGACGATTGTTTTGCGGTTCCTTATCTGTAATGTTAATGTTTTGTCTTCGCGTTTAATGACTGAGAATGGTCCCTCATAAGGTTGCTCAAGCGCGGCGATTTGAATATGAACGTGCTTTGTTTCGTCGCTCTTTCGTTGGCGCTGTTGCGGATGCTTCGGTTGAGGGTTTGTCGTTGCTGCTCCAGAGGCAAATTTGTGCGTTATGTGTGCGGGAGCTCGTTGCTCTGCGAATCCTGTATGCGACAGGCGGATGTACGTCCATGACTTGGGCTTGTGGGTTCCGTGATGTGTGTGGGAGTGCGGTTGATCGTTGACGGCTAGGTCGTCGAGACGTAGTACCCGTCGTGATCGTTTGTTCCTCTGAAGCAGCGGTCGTTCGTTTGCGGGTGTTGCAGCGATCGTAGCGTTCGTGTTTGTTGCAGCAGTCGTTGCGTTTCATCTTAGCGAGTGATACCTAATACCGTCGTATGACATGTCGCGCTAAAGATCGCTGCCATAGTTGAACTGAACAGACGAACTCGAACTTGGGCCGATACTTCAGCTGATGTTGACGGAACTGTGAGTGAGAGTTATTGACTCCTGTTTCTTTACGGTTACTGTAGCTGTAACTTCTTGACTGATTTTTGTTATCGTACCTACTTTGTTTTATATGTGCGAAGTGGGTTTGTTTGCTTTGTAAGCAAGGTTGTTAAGAAATGCTTCCCGATTATCAGCATTTCCTTAATTACAATCGTTTGTTTGAATTCCGCGTTTTACTTCGCAATATGCGGATGTAGGATTCGTGTTGATTGCGATGGGGTTGAGACGGCAACCCTATATAAGATTTTCTTTACTTATTTATCCTAATATTTAAGAAGACCAATGAATGTGTAGTTTCAAAATGGTGCAAGGTGATTCACAAGCACTTTATGATTTATATATAAAATCGACTAAGTGTCGCTTCTTTATACCGGTTGATATTTATTGGTAGTATGTACATGCGACACGTCGGCGCCCAAATGAAACATGAAAGGCTTTGTTTAATTGACAAATAATAAACAATATTGTCAATTTATTGACAGTTTTTGCTGATAGATAAAATACAATAATTGAATGTTGTTATATTTCTCAATTATTTATTTATAGATTTTCCAACCAAAATTAGGCCTTCTTTTCAACTCCCATTAAGAAGGCCCAATTTTGGTTGGAAAATCTATTTAGTGAAAAAAATAGTATTTTATAATGATTTACGCCACAAAATTCGAGTTTGATTCCGATTCGGATAACCGGTTTTTATTAATAAAATTATTATCGATAATATTATTATAATACAATTTTTATAAAATGAGTTTAATCAACAATTTGACATATACTGATTTTTTAGTAAAATGCGCTTTGAACATTTATTATAATCACATCAATTTTATCTATTCAATATAATATATTGTCATATTGTGGTCAAATTTTATCAGAAAAAAGATATACGTTAATTTTGAAATTAACATAGTAAATGTCTATGTTAACTTCTCTGTGGGACACACGGTATACTACAGTGCTAGGCTCATAATATTGAACATATAGATGTGAACTTTTTGTCATGAAAAATTAGTTGTAAATAATTTTTTAAATATTTTGTTCTAATTTTCTTGTATTAGATATGACCTTAAACGTTATGTCTGTTCTGTTCGATTTAGTAACAAGTTAGCAATGTCAAACTAGCAATGCGTAGAGTTACTATGACTACTTCCATATTGTTGAGGTTACACTAAATTTCCCATCTTTAGTTTTACAGGACTCGCAGTGTATATTTTAATTGGTTTATTAGACGTTACTATCACACCTTAATGAATATCATTAGATATAAGTACCAATTTTCAAGTGAGATAAAAATTTCCAACCTCCAGAAAAGGTCATTACATCAATATCAAAAAATATAATTTCATAAGTGAGGTACTACAAACATATTCAGAACCAATAGAAAGGCACTGTTTTTATTACATGTATCCACATTGTCGCATTCATAAACATGTCGAATGTAAATTAACCAAGTTTGTGTTATTAATCATAGCGGTATCTAATAGCCATCATTAAATGCTTATTGCATATTTACAATAAGCATTTAACAATATGGATTAAGTCATGAGTAATTTCACAATAACAGCAATGTATGATAATATCTCAATTAAATATACGCATATAAATCAGTTTAATTAAACCAAGTATATAAAGTAGCTGTATATAATCAATTAAATCTTGTATACGAGTAAAACTAGCAAAAGCCCAGATTTTAACATTATCGAAAATGTTTGGGCTCGAATACTTGCTGTTATCCGAAGACAACAAGGGCCAAATTTTATACCAGTAAACCGTAATGCACTAATTGCAGCCATTGATACCGCATGGGAAACGATTAATATTAATTATATTGATACCTTGATAGCGTCAATGAGCAGACGCCTCCAAGAATGTATCAATAATAATGGAGGTCACACCCATTATTGATTTCTTATATTTATTTATATAGTAATACCTTTATTTAAAAAAAAGTTTTCATTTAATTTTAAACTATAACTTGGTATCTTAATTATAATTATGTAATAAATTCTTGTCAAAAACTAAATATATACGTTGACAATAAGAATTGCCTTAGTTTTTATTTTCACTTTTTATATTAACTACAGAAAAAATGAAACGTCATAAAATATACATTTTGTAAGGACTAAATATTATGAATAGAGAGTTTAATGATTTTTTTAATAACTTACAATAATTAGTAGGTTAGATTTATTTAAAAATAAGTAATAATCAGTCAACCCAAATAACCATGTTTAGTTTTTGATTTAATTTAAAAGTTATTGCTTGTAGACGTTTTTAAATCAAAATTATTTCTAATTTTATTTTGTAAACATTTCCTAAACAAAATTTTGATTCGATAATTAATCGAGCTATGGTGTTTAATTAGCGATACCTTCAAATATATTCTTTAAAGAAAAAATTAAGTAAGCAACGTAAATTACCTATTTTCTAAAACGTGCTTAGTGTAATGATTCATTCTACAGTCCTTCTATAAGATAACCCCTGCTGAGATTACCTGCTGTTAGAATTGTAAATGATACCCTTAAGCCCGCTTCACAATGTGCAAACTTTTGTTTACAGAAATTGTGGTGTCCAAGTTTTAAATTTGATGAGTGTACATTACATTTATTTATTGTAGTTGTAATTGTAGCCAATTTTTATTTAATTTTTTTTTCACCGTTTTTTTTTAGATTTGGGATTAGTTTTTGTTTCATTCGTAGTAATACAAAGTTTGAGATTGGGAATGAAACAACCAATTCGCACTTTTAATAATAACTTTAGTTTTTGTTCGTCCTTGAAACGTTTACTATCGCACCTTTCTGAATTCCGTACACGTTAAGTATATTCCCAAGGATTTCTATGGCTTCTAAATTATTCAATACAATCTTTAGTGAATTGTTACTGAAATTCGTAATCTCGTTGTTTTTAAAATTGTAGGTTAGTGTGCTTTATCAGAAACATGGTGTCATATATATATACTTTCTTTATACTTGTTATACATTTCATATAAAAACAATATAAAAAACTGTAAACTTACAAAATACTATAAACAGTATTAATAACACCTCTGATTGACAGTAGCGTAATGGAATGGGTATGTTTCCTAGAGTTCAAAGTCAATTTTTTACTATTGCAACCAATAGCCAATGAGTAAGTAGTAACAAAGAATATTAACCTATGGTAAAGAAGCGATACCGAGTCAATGTTACATGCAGTGTGACCAGTAAAGTCCGGATCATAAGGAATTTTTTTAGTAATAGATTTTTTCGAAATTTGATTTTGGCATCAGTTTCAGCATCGATTGAAATGAAAATTTCCGAAAAAATTAAAGGCACGTGATTCGCACTATTTCTCAAATTTAAATTAAAATCCAAAAATTACAAATTGGGGTTATTTCTCAGAATATCGAAAAAATTGTTTTAAATGCCAGTTTGAGCCAGTATGCAAAATTTCAGGGCAATTTTGACTTTTTCACTGTTTTTTGGAAGTTGCACCACTGTCTAAAAATTAGATTCAACACAACCTATATGTACGTCTTCGATTAACTCAAGTATAAGAGTATTAACCTATGGTAAAGAAGCAATACTGAGTCAATTTTACATACAGTGTGACAAGTAAAGTCCGGATCATAAGGGATTTTTTTTTATTAATAGTTTTTTTTCGAAATATGATTTTAGCATTAGTTTCACTTTCAGCATCGATTAAAATAAAAATTTCCAAAAAAATTAAAGGCAAGTGATTCGCACTATTTCTCAAATTTAAATTAAAATCCAAAAAATTACAAAAGTGGGGTTATTTCTCACGATTTCGAAAAAAGTTATAAGAAAAATCGTTTTAAATGCTATTTTGAGCCAGTATGCATAATTTCAGTTTCCTACGGCAATTTTGACTTTTTTACTGTTTTTTGAAAGTTGCACCACTCTCTAAAAATTAGATTCAAAACAACCTATATGTACGTCTTCGATTAACTAAAGTAACTAACAAGGATAACATCAACAACAAATTTCGTTTTCTTGAACGAACAGTTTTGATACCAACTTAACGTGAATGTCAAATGACGGCATGCCAATGTCATTTGTAAATAAAAGACCAAAATAAACGTACGTAACCTCAAATTAAATATAAGTACCTAGACGAGTAACGCTATATTCGCTTTATACCGAAAAGTGAAACCGGAATTCTAGAACGAGAGCATTGAAGGACGACACTAAAATATCACGTGACAAGTGGAAATTTTTAAGTGGAAGTGGAAAATATACAAAATGTGTCATGTATTTTATGGGTTAGCAGTGACAGTTGACATGTATTTTAGGTTAACAGTGACAGGTCGGAGCATAAATTTAAACTTTTCATAATATGCTGAAATGAAGTAGCTTTTGTTATTTTTCCACACGTCACTTGACAGTGATAGCTCGGTCCTTGAACCTCTTTTTCTATCCTAGCGACTTTAAATCCAACGCCCTCGTCTCTAATAAAAAAACAACATGACATCCACGAAATGCCACTTTACTAACCTTTTTACTTCCTTGATTGTCGCCAAATCAAAGTAAAATAGTGTTAATGAAAATATTTACATTTTCTTTTCGATGTGAATACATTTCTTATACTCCATATATTCTGTCTTCTTTATCTTTTTTTTTATAAATAGTATTACTGTATGAAGTTATTGACGAAACTGTAGATGAAATTTGATTTTACAAATTATTTTTGAATTTTTAATGATCTAGGTATGTACAGTGTAATACAATGCTGGAGAAATTGTTCAAAAAGGTTACTAAAGACTGTTACAGTAGAATCTGTGAATTCCGATTCAACGTAGTAAATTTTTTAAATAACTTATATCTTATTCATACTTTCAATTTCATAATTACCAATTTTGAGAATTGTAATCGCAATAATAAAAAAGTTTGCTTGTCAATGTGTAACAAAAGCAGTAATAAATAGTTATTTAAGAATCAAGTTCGAGAAGAACTTTTTCCTACTTGAGCAAATGCTAGAATAATCTTCCCGCAAGAGGTTTGAACAATATTTTTGTATCGAGCAAATATTCCGTTGATAAATATTAGCAACCATTTTACATTAATGTCAGATTTTAATATAGTTAGCATGATACAAAGTGTAGAGTACTATGAGTTCACGTTTTCAGTTATAGTCATTTCCATAATGGATAGATAGCACTATAAATTTGTAATAACTTTGTGTAGATTTTTCAAGGTTTTATTAACAAAAAACATTGGGAAAATGGTTTTTAACAACTAAAAATTGTATTTGGATTAAGATATTATTATTTCAATGTCTGTAAATGCCAGTGTTTTTGTAAATTTTCCCGAACTGATGCAGGAAGAATAGCTTCCTGATTGGATTCACACTTATATCAAATGTCATTTCCCAAGCGACGAGTACAAAAAGTATTTTTTGTACTCATAGCCTAAGATTACTGATTTCCCTGTTATTCTCGATGGACGGAACGTTCCATTTCCCGCACCGCGGTGTTTGTTAGTTTCCGATGGAATAGGGAAATTTTTGTTAGGTTGGTATTAGTTGACAACGCAAAGCAAATTGTCAAGCAATCAGCGGGACAGTGCTACCAACTCAAATTTCTTGTAAACACAAAGAACTAAAGAGCTGTAAATTTATTTATTTATAAATTATTACTACAGTTACTCGTTACAAAAATAATATACCTAACTTTTTCGAGGAGAAATTTCGAACTCGTTAGGTAAATAACTATTATCTACGTCTAGCTCATATTTAGCACATTAGTTAATAAATAGTGTGTGTATAGGGCTACTGACGGTAGAGCCATCTATATGTCAGAGCAATTTTTTGATACATTTTACTCATATGCGTTGCGTATCTTCCCAAATTTTTCAATCAACGCTTTAACATAAGGTAATAAAAAAAATTTTTGTAGGTAACTTATGTGCGAGGGCGACACTGAATTTTGATAGTGAATAGTGACAAAGAACTATTGAATAATTACATACAATTACAATTAAAGCAGTAGAGAAAAACAAAAACAAGTAAGGAGAAAAATTAATAGAACAAGAAAAAGAAAAACTTAAAATGGAAGAAATATTAAAAAAACTAGAAGAATGAAAACAGGAAATTAAAGAGGACGCCAAAGTAAATATGAAATATTTAAAAAAAGAATTCAAAAAGAATCAAGACGAAATTAAAGAATTAAAAAAACTAGAAAAGAGGGATAAAGAATGAAAAATAATAAAATCCGAAAATCAAGAGTTGAAAACAAGATTAGAAAAGATAGAAGATAAACTTGAAGATAAAGACAAAAAAAAGGAAATTAAATATAGTAGTGAAAGGAATACAAATTGAAGATGCGTTCAAAATAGGGAAAGTGGAGACAAATAAAGCTATACTAGTAAAAATTAAATCATGGGGGAATAAAATGCAAATAATGAAAAAAAAGAATGTATTAAAAGGAACCAATATCATACAATTGAAAATTAAAGAATTTGGCGAAGAAGAGAAACGGAAAGGGAATAAAGTCAGAATTGGATATCAAAATATGTAGAGTAATAACACGATACATATTTGGAACAAATGCGAAAAAACATTACAAATTCAATTACAAAAAAAAAGAAATTAAAAACCAAATAAAAAACAACACGACGGACTTACGGATACACAACACAAAGCAAAGAATAAGGTTAAAAAGAAATGGGAAACACACGACATGGATATAAAAAATTATAAAAGACACATGAGATAGAATAGGAACGTGGAATAGGAGTATACATGGGAAAGAGAAAGAACTAATAGAAGAAGCTAAAAAGTATAAAATAGAAATTGTGGCAATTACAGAGACCAAAAAGAAAGGAGTAGGAGAAACAACAATGGAAGATTATGGAATATTATATAGTGGAGTTGAGTTGAGTGAACGAGCCGAAGCAGGAGTTGGATGTGTGATAAGTCCGAAATACATAAAGAAGTTAGTGGAATAGAAAGCGGTAAGCAAAAGAATAATGAAAGTGACATTTTCACATAGTAATAAGGAAAAAATAAATTTAGTAATAGTATACGGACCAGGAGAAAATGATGCGAAGAATGAAAAAGAGGAATTCTGGGAGGAATTACAAATATTATATGATGAAACGAATAACACTTCTATAATTACTGGAGATTTTAATGGGAGGATAGGGAATGCAACAGAAGAGAGACATGTAGTAATGGGAAGATATGAAAGGAAAATAACAAATAAAATGGAGAACGACTAATAGATTTTTGTATACAGAATGGACTCGTGATACAAAATTCATTGTATCAACACAAAAATAAGCATAACTACACTAGAGAAGAACCAGGCAGAAATGAAAGGTCTATAATAAATTATGTAATAACAGAAAAAACAAATAGAAAAATTATACAAGATGTTAAAGTGCATAGAGGAGCAGAAATATCAACAGACCATTACCAACTAATCACAAAAATTTAAAAATCGGGAGAAAGAAGAAAACGAAAAAATAACAAAACGAAGTTTAAACAAAACCAAAGTTAAAACCATTAAGATGCATAAACTGCAAGACGAACAAACAAGAAACGAGTATGAAGAATGGATCGAGAAAGAAATACAGGAAGTGAAGGAAAAAATAGATATAATGAATATTGACGAGAAGTGGAAAACATTAAAAGAAGTTATTTACAAAGCTGGTGCAAAAACATGCGGGATAACCACAAAAGGAGGAACAAAGAAAAGAACATGCTGGTAGAATGAAGAAATCAAAAGTAAGATCAAGGTAAAAAAAACAAGATAGGAACAGTACTTACAGCAGAGAAGTGAGGAAACCTACAACAATTACAAAGAAGCGAGAAAGTTAGTAAAGGAGAAAATTAAAACAGCTAAAGCTAAAAACTGGGAAGAAATTGGCGCTAAAATGGAGAATGACAGTCAAACAAATCAAAAATTGTTTTATAGAGTTTTGAATAATACGAGAAATAAAGGAAGGATGTCAGGAAAGAGACAAATTATGGATAAAGAGGGAAGCATAATTATGGATAATGAGAAAATAATGGACAGGTGGATGCAATACTTCCAGAATACGCTTGAGAGAACTGAAAGGACGGAAGAAAAAATGGAAAAAGAAAGAGCAACACAAAAAACAAGAAGAAACTAGAAAGGAAAAAAACAATAAACAAGGAGAAAACATAACTAACAACATAAATTAGAAGAAGTCAAGAAGGCAGTACAAAAATTAAAAAATGGGAAAGCACCAGGAGTAGATGGAATAAAAGTTGAGCTACTTAAATGCATGGGAAAAGGTGGATTAGTGCTACTACACAAAATTATAGAAGAAGCTTGGATAACACAAACAATACCCACGGAATGGAAAATTTCTGTCATAATACCCATTTTTAAAAAAGGAAACCAGAAAGACTGCACAAATTATCGGGGAGTGTCACTGCTGTGTGCAGCATATAAGGTGTATGAAATGGTATTGGAAACAAAGTTGGGAAAAGAAGTTGAAGAAAAAATACATGAAGCACAAAGTAGATTTAGGCCTGGACATTGCACCCAAGATCATTTATTTACCATCCAAAATATAATAGAAAAACGTTACCGTACAACAAGGAAATATATACAGTGCTTCTCAAAAGTGAAAAAATCGTCAAAGATGACGTCACAAGGCCATTGTGACCAATAATTTTAAATGGAACCCTATGGCAAGCGACACCTCTTTCAAAAGGTATTAAAAAAACCTATTCATTGATATTAATTTTGTTTGTGTTTATGGCAGTTTTGGTAACTGGCTTTAAAATTATTGGTCACAATAGCCTTGTGACGTCATATTTGACGATTTCGTCACCTATCATCACTAGTAGGAATTTTACAACCTTTAATATTCAGTTTCTAAATTTCACTTGTTTATGTATAATCGCTGCAAAAGATAAGAGGGGTGGAGGAACTTTTGAGAACACTTAATATGTTCTAATTTTTAAAAAATGAAAGTGTAATATAAAATACTTAAGTATTATTAATATTCCTTTTTTTTCTACAATTATCCTTATAATTATTAATATAATAGTAATAGCTGTATCAAACGAAAAGAAAAAAAAAAAGCAAAAAAATTTATGATCAAGCAGTGGAGCAAGTTAAAAGTATTAAATATCTGGGAATAACTATAGAAGAAAAAGGAAAACAAAAGGAGGAAATCAACAACAGAATCACAAATGCGACGAAATTGTTTCACAGCATGAAGAGAGGGTTTATCAACAAAAAGAAATTAACGACAAAACAAAAATGACAATATATAAAACAATATACTTACCTACGCTTATATATGGATGTGAAACATGGGTGCTTACCGAGAAACAATACAAAAAGCTTCAAGTCTTAGAAATGAAGTATCTGAGAAAAATAGCAAAAGTAACAATAATTGATAGAATAAGAAATGAATAAATAAGAAATAGACTGATGATTGACAGCGTTAAGAAAATAATAGAAAAATCACAGTTAAGGTGGTGGGAGCATCTCAAAAGATTAAATGATAAACGACAAGTCAGAAAAGTATGGGAAGCAAGAGCAACTGGAAAGAGAAGAAAAGGAAGGCCAATGGGATGGAGGGAAAGTGACAGATGGAGAACGCTAATACAAGAGTGATGAAGGAATATTAATAATTTAATTAATTTATAAGAGTAGAATTTTATTTGATATTATATTATTGTGTAGTATTTAGTATTATGTGTGTAAAATGTATTAGTCCTCTACACGGTAAGAAGGTAGAAGAGGAATGGATTATTTACAGGGTGATTCATTACTATTTGGAAATAATTTAACACTAGAATCCCGACCTTAAATTAAGAAGATTTAACCCGAAACACCTAAATAAAAGGTTGCTCATTAGTAAGTTACAGGTTGTTTTGTTTAAAAATTTAAAAACGATTTGTGCTTATTATTTTAAAACTAATTGACTTATTTATTTTATATTTGGCAGGGAGTGTAGACACTCTACACCCTACACCCTTCTAAATTATGTTAAACAAACATTTCTGTCTACTATCAGAGACGTACGACAGGGGTAAGTGACCGGTTAATTGTGCCCAAATTCTACGCCACTGGCGGAATAAAAATTTTAGTACAATTTTCGATCCTTCAATATTTATTAAGTAAATAATGTACTCTTTCCTCATAACGATTAAGTCAATATTTCTCGAGATATTTTAAGTTAAACATGAAGCTGTACCATTGAATTGAAAAAAAATGAAAGCACCCCACTAGATCAAAAGAATTAATTCAGTTCAGAGCCAACTACACGAAACAAATAATATTGAAAAATTATCCATCAAATGTGACTTATCGGATTGTAATTTAAATAGAAATCAGGTTATTTGCTTTAATAATATTTTAAAATCAATTTGAATTATTTTAAAGTTTTTAATTTATTTTTTTTTAAATATTTTTTTTTTTTATTTTTTAATTTTTTATTTTTTTTTTTTTTTTTTTTTTTTTTTTTTTTTTTTTTTTTTTTTTTTTTTTTTTTTTTTAGAAGATCTATTTTATTTTTGTCAATAAATTTTAGTATCTTTATTGTTAATACGGATTAAAAGTTTAATTTGCGTATTAAATGCAATCCACTGGCTCAAAACGTCGATATTAGTTATTACCGAGTTACATACCAAAATTAAAAAAATGATACAGCTTCATGTTTAACTTAAAATATCTCGAAAAATATTGACTTAATCGTTATAAAGAAAGAGTACATTATTTACTTAAAAAAAATATTGGAGAATCAAAAGTTCTACTAAAATTTCTATTCCGCCAGTGACGTAAAATTTGGGGACAATTAACCGGTCACTTACCCCCATCGTACGCCTCTGGTAATAGACAAAAATGTTTGTTTAACGTAATTTAGAAGGTGTACAGTGTCTACACTTCCTGCCAAATATGAAATGGATAACGTCAATTAGTTTTAAAATACTGAGCACAAATAGTTTTTAAATTTTTTTAACAAAACACCCTGTAACTTAGTAATGAGCAACATTTTATGTAGGTGTTTTGGGTTAAATCTTCATAATTTGAGATCAAGGAATTCTAATGTTAAATTATTTCCAAATAGTAATGAATCGCCCTGTAT
Organism: Abscondita cerata; assembly: GCA_030710515.1. NCBI lineage: Eukaryota > Metazoa > Arthropoda > Insecta > Coleoptera > Lampyridae > Abscondita > Abscondita cerata. The sequence continues at coordinate 118,890 of JALBCR010001052.1, forward strand.
ATATATTATTAAATATATTAAAATAAAAAAAAATAAAATAAATTAAAAAAAAAAAAAAAATAATAATTTTAAAAATATTAAAAATTAAAATTATTAAAATAAAATAATTAAAAAAAAATTTAAAAAAAAAAAAAATAAAAAAAAAAAAACCTCTATAGCTTGTTATCGTCAATCTGTACAAATGACCTCTAGAAGTTTTTTTTCAGAATTTTTTGCAAATTGTATAGCGGAAATTCAAAATTGGCATGAGTGTTTTAATAATTTTTTGAAAACCACCTATTAGTTTATAAATATTTAACAAATTAGTTATATATATATATATATATATATTTTTAAAAAAACGAAACAAAATCAACAAAATAAGGATAACTTAATTTTAATTTTTTCACAGTATTATGCGCTTTCTTTTAAAAGACAGCAGTTAAATAAATTCCGTCGACTGCTTCATTTTTACTATTTTTTTTGGAACTGTTAAGGGTTTGTTGTAAGATTCGCAGCTTGTTCGATAGCTAATTTGCAACAAGGAAGTTTTAACACAATTTGTACGCAAGAAGCGTTGAGAATTATTTGAAAAAAAAACCTCAAAGAATTATCACATCTGATTTTGAAAAATTATTTTGTACAAGTTTTTCTTTGAAATTATCACATGATGGAAATGCTAAGGGATATTTTTATTCCATACGGAAGACCATAGTGTTGGGCAAGTATTCCATCAAAGAAGTTCCACAAAGTTGGCCACAAATTTTTGAAAATTACATTTAACATATTAACATCAACTTTTTTAACCAAATTGAAAATCGAAATATCTCAAAATCCATTGAGTTTTGTATAATACATATTAGAGGTTAAATTTACTCCTTACCTCTTGTTCTATCAGATCTCCCAAAGGGATGTATCCAATTACCAGTGACCCTGTATAAATACTAGTATGTGAAAGTATACACGTTATAGAAGGTAAAAGAGACAAATGAAAGAACAAATGAGTGCTTGAATAGAATTCCCTACAAAGATTATGTTATCGTTCTTTATTTTGGGTCTTTGTTGATCTTTTTAAGTAAAAAACACCAATTTTGAAGCGTAGAGTAGGTTCACATTATGAAGTATGTGACAAGTAGAACAAAAATTTAATTCCAAAGTTAAGAGTAATTATAATAATTAAGGTATTGTGTAGGTAATATATAATAGGTATACAGTGATATAAATTTGTAGGTGGTATGCAGTTCGTTGTAGCAACTACCAATTAAAATAAATAAAGTAGGCACACTCTCTTAAAATAGATCTGATGAAGACCCGAAATAGAAAAATACTATTAAAATAAAACGTTTATTAGATGTAAAGGTATTAGACAGAAAAAAATTCAATAGACGGATTTTATTTAAAAGTAATTGTAGTAATAAAATTTAATTAAAACATGTTAACATTTGATTGATTTGTTAACAAATTCCATTTGATTTTTAAGCATTATAAAAAAACAATTCCGTTATACAAATACACAATATAAGGAAGTGCAATACATGTGCATGTGTGGTATCTTAACGAGTATCCATTTGGTATTCACAAAGTGTAATTAAAATCCAAACACTTTATATGACTACCTGCTTGGCTTCAGTTAATCAAGAACTCTTTATATTGTTGACATAGTTCATTCTAGTACTCCACTAAGCTACTGGATATTATTGCATTCACCAAAAAGAATGTTCTATTTAGCATTTGCAGTAAGTGTTTGTCTAACAAATGTAGTGTTTTCTTAATTGAACTAATATTTACAAAATCATTTAATCTATTTCTTATGCACGTCTCTTCAATAAGTATTGTCAATTGTTTAGTGAAACTCAAATAATTTTTTTATAAACTACAGTTCAGTTGAATAAATGGAATTTTTGAAACGCATTTTTTGTTGTTTCAGGTGAAAATATGGTTTCAAAATCACAGGTACAAGTGCAAAAGGCAAGCGAAAGAAAAGGCGATGGCTGAACAAAACCAACACAACCAGGTAAGGAATTTAATGCTTTTAATCTAGTCCAAATCCGGTATAATCCTAAACCACAACTTTTGCTTCATCCTTTTATTTACAACAGAGTTATTGTAGCAGAAAACCGACTTACTCTAAAACTTTAATCTTTTGTTAAAATTATACTACACACTACCTATTCTTGAATGATCTATTTAGGTATATGGTCATTGGTAAATTCTTTTCATTTTCATTATCAAAGTATCAATTTTTTTAGTTGTTATTAATAAAATAAAAAAACTCTATAAGGCAGTGAAATGATGCCACTATACTTACATTTTCATATTGTATTTTTTTCAGTTTTAAATGTTTATCTCATTTAAGAATTTTAGGTAAAAAAAGGAACTTAGCGAATTGTCTTATAATTTTTCAAATCGTAGGAATTTATTTACATTATGTTTTATTAGCACTTTCCAAATGTTTATACATTTTGTTGTAAACTATATGAACAGTTAAAGAGGTGCACTAGTGAAAAACCATAAATCTCTCTGACTGGTTAAGAACATAACTATCATACTCGTATAATACATCCTTTTATAGAATGACGCATAGGTATAAACTTTTTTTTAATCCACCCTAAAGCATATGCAAATTTCTAGATTAAGATGTTTTATTTCCACAAAGTTAATTTAAAAAAAAAAATAAACATTGGAATGTATACAAAAAACAAAAAAAAATAAATAAACAGGATTTGGTAAATGAGAGTTTTCAGAAGACGTTTATTTATTACCCTCAGTCTTCAAATTAATCTTCCGACGGAAGTAATTGTTTGAAGAGATAGTAAGACTGATTAAATTAAATATGATTGAGTGATCATCAATTATAGTGTCGCGTTTATCTTTATTATTAGCATCACGCCATATCACTTTAATTTTTGCAATACCGCATTGCCATATTCTTGTAACTGATACAAAATCAACTACCAGGTCGACAAATGTCGGTCTATCGATGGTAGTGAACTATTTAAAATCATCTTAGTACCTAAAGCGGCGCTAATTACGTTTCATCGCTTAGATTCGATAATGAAATCAAATTATCTAATAGTAAACATGACCGCTAGTGATTATTTTAAAATGTAAATACATAGAAGGTATTTGTAAGAACAGTAAACCGTTTTAGATGTGACCTAATCGGAGGTAAAATGGCTGCTGCATCAATATTGATCCAACGCACCTGTCCACCAGCACTTACTTGCCTTATAACTGCTCTCGGCTACTGTCCGCACTACATTCCACGGTTGTTTAATATTTTTAGAAGACCGAATATACAAACAGTCGTAGGCGAAATCAAATAATATTTTCCCAATTCAATATTTATGAGCAAGTTCGTTAGTTGGAAGTTTAGTTTATTTAGCAACGATGAAAGCAAAATAAGCAGCTGATTATTTATGTAAATATTACGATCAAATTTCTATTCCTACAAGTACTTATGGGGAAAGTTCGACTTTTATGTAAATTCTCGACTTTTACTTATATTCAAATCTGTTAAAATGTGTAAAATAACCTAAACCTAAAGAACTAGTGAACTATATTTTTTATCCAATACAAATATTATTAAGATCCGGAAGCTTTTACCGGTGTTGAATATGAATAATTTTTTGATAATAATTATTAGGAGTATATACGTTCAAGTCCAGCGACGTTTAAATAAGATATATTTTCTTAAATAGTATTCGAAAATTAACGTTACTAAAATAATACAAACTTGGTCCACATTCACCATCTGCGTTATTTGAATTCGTAGAACGACAGTTAAAAAGAAATACTTTCAAAAAATTCAGTAGGTATAACACAGGGCAGTGAAAATTCACAATAATACATAATAATTATTAAGTAGGTATATATAATTTTATCCATGTAAATATGTTGTATAGAGGCTTTTTAGACAATATTAAGCTAAAATTAGTTGATTCGACTACTGTAATTAAAAAAAATGATAAAATATCGCTTAAGTTGGTTGTGTACCTACATGACGCTTATGCCTTTGATGGAAAGTCGTTTACGTGATATACTCCGAACTGTTCTCATGTTGATTGTCGGTTATGCATCCCTTACGCCCGCCGTTCTTCTTTGCTTTATTTTAAAAAATACTTTGATAACGCAAAATATGATAATCCTATTTCTAATTTTGTACTTTACCATAATGAAAAAAAAAATATGAGGAAAGATACAAACAAAACTGTCGGTAATGTCTAATGGTTAGTTTGACAACACTGGTTCCCATTTTTTGGTCTTCTATACGGACTCACCTAAAACACCTGCTTGTCTTTAAGGTCAAATATTTAAAATGATGTTTAAGCTATATTGCCAAAGAATCAATTTAAGTTCTTGTATTTAAATTTATTGATGGGCAACTCTTCTTTGTAACACTTGACAGGATTCGATCCTTGTTTAGTTTTCAAACAATTTTTTTCTCTTTCATCAACCTTAAACGAAGTAATGTTCTTAACTCTAGTCAAAAATTTGTTGAAAGCTACCGTTTTCACCTCAGATATTTTGATGGGAATGGGCGCCACCAACCTAATTGATTTGAAATTTTTAAAATTCTTGTATGTTATTTCTTTCACCACATAGGGAAATGAATTTACTTTGCTATTCGTAGGATGGTCGACCATTCAGATAGTGCCTATATTATTGTTTTTCGAATCTACTTCTCGATCACTCCATGCAAGGAGTCCAAAAAATGTCTTTGATGTAATTAGCCTCTGATCATAACAAATGCAACCTAAATTTTGTTTTGACCTGCGCAATTATCACACAATAATGAGATTTTCTTAAATTGCTGTTCACTATCTCGTTGTTCTAGGTAAGTTTGTAAATTGGTAGCGATTTCATTGGATCCTTTTTACCATCCTTCTTGCCCCATATGTAACAGAAACCGCGTATAGATTTTTTTGTATATAAAATGATATATTATATTTTTTAATTAAAAATAATAATTATTAAAAAAAAATAAAAAAATAATTAAAAAAAATTTAAAAAAAAAAAAATATTTTATTATTTTTTTTTTTTTTTAAAAAAATTTTTTTTATTTAGATGCTTATACTTTTCTACATTTAATGCATTTATCTTTGACTGGAACGTGGATACCAATATTATATTTGTTTCAAAATAAACGAAGGAACATACACTGCTTTAAATGAGCAGAACTAATTTTACTATGACTATCTAAATACTTTCTGTATAAATTGCTAAAATTTTTTACTTCTGCTGGAAGTTAAGTTTTTGTAGACAAACTTCTACAATAGTAACTAGGTATTAGTGGCAACGATTTAATGAAATTATCAAGAAAGGTTAGTTGATCTGCAGAGATTTTATTGGGTGGATTCTGAATTGCTCTTAAATCCAATTTAAGAAATTTAGATAAATCTTTATTCTGGATCACAGTTCTAATAAAACATTGAGTGATTTCCAAGGTGTTCATTAAAAATTGTTGACATATCTTAACGAATACTTTTAATGTTTTTGATAATTTTCGATTCACTATTCCTGCTGACCTTCGTCTTCTTTTTTACTTCTTTAATTGCAACTCAGTCCGTCAAAAACGATTTCTGTTTGTTACTATCACGTAACTTCCAATAATAAATGAACAACTCTTGCCTTTCCTCATCTGAAAATCAGCATGCTCCGTGTATTAACTTATTTTTGACCAAAATCTTTCATTGCATTTATTTTCCGCTTCTTTGTCACTCTTTTAGGAGAGCGTAAACGTTGCGTCATTTAATCCTGGTGTTGCACTTGTGTTTTCTTTACCTGGAGTATCATCACCACTTTGTTTTGCTATTAGAGTCTTCTTTTGAAACAACATAATCTTCATCGGAATAGTCATGTTCTGCATCAGATAAATACGGTATTAGACAGGATTTAATTTTCGAAAGCGTTTGATACTGTTAATCATAATCTCCTATAATGCATCCTACTCTTTATTCGATTTGATTTGTCTTCCATTAATTTTTAAACAATTCTTATTAACAATCGTTTTTTCAATGTTTAAACACATGCAAATTTATGTTTTGTTTTAAAATCTCTCGCTACCATTAATTTAAAGAAAAATGCAAATTAAGCAAAAACTGTAACACTCAGGCATATGATACCCTTATACCATTCGAAGGAGGACTTTTTGTTAACGTTATGAATTAATAAAATACAGTTTTAAAATAAGGATCATATTACATATTGAATTATCTAATAATTAACCTGTAAATTCCGAACACCCTGTAAAGAGATGTTTAATATTTAATCATGGAATAGATTCATCTAATATCCAGCTATTTAGACGCAAAAGTAAATTTGTTATAATTTGTTGGATTAGAACATATTGAATTTTTTTTAATATTCCATATTTTAAGAAAAGTCGGCGTAACTCAGAACGCTCTGTATTTAGGTATAGAAACCTTAATAAAAATATGTCTTATTTTTACGGGTAATCAAAAACGTAATAAAATACAGGTCGTTCCATAAAAAAATATAAATTTGATGCGCCACACTTTTTTTCATACTGTATATTACAAAATAATTTTAAAATGTAAAGTTTATTAACCTGCAAGCTACTAAAAAACAAAACTTCTAAACCTTTAGTGTTCTCCGTCCCGTTGGTGGTAGATTCACCCTGTATATATATATATTAATTTAAATTCTGTTTTGTTTGCTAATAAAGTCAATTATTATTATTATTATTATTATTATTATTATTATTATATTATTATAATTTTAAAACATGTAGTCTATGTATACCTAAAATTTATCTTAAATACATTTTTTTTTTTATAATAACGGATATAACGAGGTTTCTCATACTAATGCCGCACCGTGTATGTAGATAGAGTTTCTGGAGCTTTCGATGCAGTCGATTTGAGTAAAGATAAACCAAAATGGTTTTTGCAAATCTGTCAAATTTTCGGAAAAAATGATGAGTTAAAATGTAATATGTTTCTCATTTAGTTTTTTTTTCAAACTTTAGGAAATCAATTCCAAGAAAAGGTTATTAAGATTACTAAGATTGATTGTTATTATATCCACCATGTTTCGATTTATAATGACCAACTTTATTATTTTCAGTAAAAAACATCATTAAAACAGTATTTTTCTCATGTCTCCAAAAATTCAAAATAGAAATGAACTAAGTTGAAACACTCCATATACATTTTTTTATAAGCACCAAAACGAAGCTGCAGAAAAATCTGGTAAACAAACAATACCTATTCTAATAAGTGCCCATAAAAATCTAACAAACATGGTTGAAAACTAAAACAACAGTTAATGTTAATTATGATATTAAGGACCAGTTGTATAATCGCTGCTTAGATTTAATTTCTAAGGATACAATTGTGACAACAATTATCACTTAGGAAATTAAACCAAAGCCAGCAAATTTTGAACGGAAAATGTATAATCCGTAAAATTAATATAAATATGTGTATACAATAAATTCGTTGTTTTCATGATTGACCACTAGTCAGTAATAAAAAAAATTATTGACGAGCAGAAAAAAAGGCGGCTTCACAACACCAAAATGAGACAATACCAGTAAGGTTGTTGGTTAGAAGTGACTGTGAAATAAATAAATAAATATTGAAGTCTCCTTAAAATTTCTAATAGTAGGTTTCAATTTCCACATAGTGGGCCTTCAAGAGGAGTCAAGGTTCGATTGCTCAATAAAAACGACAGCTATTCTTGCGATTGGTCGAAACGTTGGTCGAAAGAATAGCTGTCGTTTCTATTGAGCAATCGAATCTTGACTCCTCTTGAAGGCCCACTACGTAGAAATTGAAACCTACTATTAGAAATAAATAAATACCAAGTTTTATAAAAATCGTACAAGTCGCTTTAGAAGCATATTGTCAAAAAAATTGTTTTGGGTTTTTAAATTAACTCTTCTATAAAAGAAATGTTCAAATAAAAGTGTGTAGAACATGTAATTTACTTTTGTTACACATAATTATTCAACCATATTATCAATATCTTTAAATTATTTTCACTGCATACTCTTTCTTTTAGTTTCTAAATATTTTCCAATGCAGAGCTCTGGAAAAAATGTAGAGGTATTTTATGAGAATTCTGGAACTATGGCATGGGGTCAGATATTAAAAATAGATCGTATGTTACAAAAAAATTCATGCAAAACATTTACCAATTTATCTTCATTCTAATATCTTCATTTGTAGAGTTATTTCCAACGACCTTCAATGAAGATGATTTTTCATAGGTATGTTTCTGGATCGAAACAAAATTATCAGGTTTTATTACACCTATTTGTTAGATGAATTTAAAAAGACTGCGCCTAGCAGTCGAAACGTTGGCGGAATAACAAACAAGGTGTTTACTTAACCTACCACATCACAAAATCATCTCTATTGAAAAGTCCAACTACATTGGAAAGTCCAATTATTTGATTACTCAAAATGCCAGTCCACAAATTCATTTCATAACTCGGTTAAGTATTAGAGAAAAAAATTTAATCGAGGTATAAAAAATCTCTAGCTTTTGGCGTATTATGAAATTTTGGCTTACGGACAAAATTTGTTAAAAAAATGTTGAGTAGTCCAAACATTTGCGAAGTCTGTCTTAATTTCTGTCTTGGTTCTTCTAAAACAGCTTACATGATTAGTGACTTATTACATTTCACTATCAACAGACCAGTTATTTTAAATTTAGTACATTTTCCACAAACCATTAACGTGAAAAAGGATTCTCTGAGTAACAGTCATTGAATACCTACCACCTTCTTTAAAGGTTTTTTAAACAATAACTCTATTACATGTTATTTTCAATAAACACAAGTGATATCCATTTTCTAACATTTACTCCACGATACATGAAAATTATATTTCACTCTAAGGCCTACCACAGGTTAATCAGTGGACTGATTGACGATTAACACATAGTATACTTCACAAAAATTAACGATTTAATGATTCAATCAAAAATAGCAGTTAATAATATTAAGTCTTTCAGTCGTTTTTATATTTTCGTACCTCCCTTGTATATAGAAATATTTAAACCTTTGTGCAGAACTTTTAAGTGTCAAAGCTTTGTAGAGAAATTTTTTTATTCAGAAATCAATAATAAAACTGGTTCCCATTTGTAAAGAACTTTCGTGGTTACGAGGTACACGTTTATTAATTTGTAATAATTCGACTACACAATCATAAAATCAATTCTATATGATTCAGAACAGAAGTAAATCAAAAAGTTGAGTGTGTAATATAGCTATAGATATACAAATTTAAAGATAAATGCTACATGAAACAAAAATTGTTTGAATAAAAATGTTTATTATAATTTAAAAAAAAATTAAATACATAAAATAACTGACAAAGTTTAATAATGCAACCACTCAAAACCTTAATATTAAAATATAAATGCGCACTGAAGAATGCTTTAACAGCAAAATTTTTGCTAAACAAATACTTAAATTATTTTTCCACTGTTCTATATAATTGTCGCATATAAGAAAATGAGTTGCAATGAATTGAAAAATTCGTATCGTTTTTATTGTTTACTGTTAACGACCAAATCATGTCGATAAAAAAGGATGAAAACATCGGACCCTGCAGCAGACCACTTGAAAACACGCGCTTTTTGAAGTGGTTACGTCACATACCCGCTATGGTTAACTTCTTTCCCTTCCAATTCTGGTTCTCCCTCGGTGCTTTTAGGTTTACTATGTACGATAGTTGCATTATTTAAATCGTTTATATTCGTAAATACAGAAGTTTAGCATTATAGAAATGCAATTATACGAAAGCTGTTCTCTCGGTTTTATGTTGTACGTGTTTATTATTTACTGTTAAACTGTTTTATTATGCTGCAAATTCATCACAAAATTGTGGAGTTTTATTTCCATAACTCAAAGTATGTTCAAGTCAGTTATGAAACAAGCAACTCCTTGTAAAACATGGTTCCGTTACAAGGAGTGATGATTTTTGAATACTCGAAACGAAAGTGTTCATTGAATGGATGAAATATAAATGAGTGTAAACAAATATACATGTGCTTTTGTTAAAGCTTCTACCATTGATTATAAAGTAACTTTATAATCAACGCTTCTACACTTTCTTCGTCGAATATTTAAAATATTACATTTTATCCATTGCAAGTGTTATTTTTCCCTATTATTAACCTATTATTAGTTATAATTAACTGAAGTTATTAATCTTTTAGATAATATAGGTTGCATAAAATACCTAGATTCACTGTTATGAGGTACGAAAAATTATGTTTAATTACGTGTTACGTACAAATTAAAAAAAATTTAAACAAATTTTATTCTTGTGTCACAGATATTATTAACACTGTCAAAACAATCTAAGAAGTAACGAAAAACTTTGCTTATTGTAACTAAGCGACGAAAATTTTTGAAATTAGTTTAACGTTTAACACCCAGTTTAATTATGAAAACATTACTTTATATGTCTAAATTAACAAAGTTGAAATAGAAAACTAGGCTGGGCAGGCCGTGGAATTAAATTGATTTAATTGTTTTTACAGTGTTCACAATGTACAGTAAAATAACGCGTAGTGGCGTGATATAAGTATAACCTAAAAATTGTGAAAAATAAATGTTAGAAGAACTAGAAATATTTGATACAAAATTGTTTTTAAGGTGATTAATTTCTGTTTTTGATGTTTGAAGACATTCCTCTACAAAATTGTCTTATTAATAATTTTATACTGATCCTATTTTTTAATTACCTAGTCGTTACATATTTTTGCAGAAATTTGTTTGCTTCTTTTACAAGAAAATTCGCGACAAAGAAATGTGATGGTTGAATTGGTGACACCTAACTTGAAAGCCCTTTCTGCCTGAACACCAACCGGCAAAAATTCGAATCTATCGATTTACAAAAACTGAAAAAAGACATATTTCTGTCAGTTCAAGCAACTGTTTCTTTTGCGAAAAAGCTTTTAATTCAAAATGTTTCATTTTCAATGACCTAACTGTTATATTAATAATAATTATAAAATAGAAATATATACAGGGTGGTCCACCGGAAACCGCCGTGAGTGTTTATGGAAAAACTGTACGTAGGAAAATTCTGAAAATTTGCGAACATACTAAAGTCGATACGGGTCATTCAACCAAAATATTTTATAGATGGCAGAACTTTTAGTTTTACTAAAGTATGTATCATTTTGCTTATTTTTAATTGAACACCCTTTATATTACTACATTTTTAGATTCCACGTTTAGGCATATTTTATGTACAATGTTAGATACCTCACCTCAATCGTTTCTGACTTATTTAATGTTTTATGTGAAAATTGGCGTTTGCAGACCAAAAACTAATTTGAATTATCAACCATTCAAAAAAAGTTATCTGTAAAGTTACCTGATGTTCTTAACTAATTGTCGAAACGTCGCATTTACACTGAAATAGAGTTTTCTTTTTGAATCACCTTCCTATAAGCAAGGGTCAGTAGGAAACTCCAGCGAAAAAAAGAAATATAAACAAAAAAAAGACCATCTCAGATGTTCTTGACAAAACGTTGTATTCCCGATAAATAATAAACGAATTCAAATGATTTTGTTTATCTAGTTTAGGCGAACCGGCATGTTTGAATTGAATTCTTGACCACCAGCACAGCCAACTAATAATTAATTAGCGTAAAAAAGCATCTAACGGGTATTTGCGTTTGAAAACTGTTTATTTGCCAGTATGTCAACAAGTACCGATTTTTCGAATAATCAATGCTAAACAAACTCACCCTTATTTTGGACAACGAATGAGATAAAAATATAAAAATCGGTATGTTCCATTTGAAAAAATTGACCTTTGACGATTTTTAAAACTACTATTTTGATACCAATTTTCAACACTCTTTATAATTTTGTTGACAATTTTGCACAAAAACTGTTCAAACAGACCCAGCTTAAAATATACAAATCAAGTAAAAAATGTTTTTGAGTGTTATTTGGTGAGATGGCCTTTTTTTTTGTTTATATTTTTTTTTCGCAGGAGTTTCCTACTGACCCTTGCTTATAGGAAGGTGATTCAAAAAGAAAACTCTATTTCAGTGTAAATGCGACGTTTCGACAATTAGTTAATAACATCAGGTAACTTTACAGATAACTTTTTTGAATGCTTGATAATTACAATTAGTTTTTGGTCTAAACGCCAATTTTGACATAAAACATTAAATAAGTCAGAAACGATTGAGGTGAGGTATACGACATTGTACATGAAATATGCCTAGAATTAGACGTAGAATCTAAAAATGTAGTAATACATAGAGTGTTCTATTTAAATTAAACAGGTTGATAGATACTTCCGGCAGAACAGGAAGTTCTGTCATCTTTAAATTATTTTGGTTGAATGACCGGCATCGACTTTGGTATGTTTGCAAATTTTTAGAATTTTCCTACGTACAGTTTTTCAGGCGGCGGTTCCCAGTGAACCACCCTGTATAATGAAACCAGAACTAGTGACTGAGTTATGTGACAACTTTGCAGATTTATTTGACTTAAAATTCTGATACTGGAAAAGTCGCCTATTTTCGTTACTGAACACTGTAGGAATCTAGAAACGCTATGTAAATACAAAGATAGTAAGTCAGTTGTTGTACGTAAAATTCAAATTGTATAATAGTTATTTTCCTAACAAGTGTCGAAAGTAGCAAATATCGTGCGAGTGTTGACAGCTAAACGAGTGCGAAGCGTAGCGTAGCACGAGTGGTTCTAAACACGAGCACAGATATTTTTCACTTTCGTACGACTACTATTTTTTAGACGACTACAATACAAAATTACGTTCTTACTTGTTAAGGGTTAAGAAAAAAAACTTTGCAACTCCAGTGTGGTAACTTTTGCTTCTTACAAAACTAAGGGCAGTGTTGATTGGATGTTACATTCATCGCTACTGCTCGACATTTTCAATAATTTGAAGATTTTAAACGCCAAAACAATTTTAATTTTAACTTTACTGTGCTTCAAATAAACAACGTGTCAAATTCGGTAGACGTTCACCTACTTGATTTTTTGAATTGGGTGGTAAAAAATTTATGCAAAGGTCGTTGCTAAGTGTAACTAAGACGATATGAGTTTTGAAAGAGTTATGATATTTTGCATTTTCGGACACAATTTTGTGTCGTGATATGGTTACTTTCGAGATTAGTCGTTTAAAAATAAATTTTGAGTATCCATTGTATAGACTAAATCAATGCAAGCAGTCCATATTATATTGTTGTTGTAATGATGTGGGTGTTTATTTAATATTGTGATTAAGGTAGCGAACTAAATAGCTAAAATTTTTACCTATTTTTTATGAAAGAATTAGGATTGATTTCGAGATGATGTATTTATAGTATCTGTTGCTGGTTACCCAATATTAATTTTATTTCGAGACTTATTTCCTTTAAGAGATTTCTTGTTTTCGAATTGGTAGATGTCCCAGATAGTACTGATTCCGCTTAGATAAGCAATGTAGTGAGACGATTGATTATCAATAATTAATGATAATGAGTTGATGGCGTTCTTTAAGGAAGCATGCCGGGCCCTACACTATTCACGATTTTTACAGCTGATTTGTCTAATTTTCTCACAAATGAATAGAGTATCCACAAATCCTGTATACCTGAAAATATAAACAATCTAATTGGTGAACTTAATCTAAACTTGAAAAATATACTTCTATGGTCAAGAAAAAATGGTCTTCGTTTAAATGCCAAAAAAACAACAATCCTGTGAATTGGATCAAGACCAACAACAAATAGAGCTAACTTGATGTTAAACGAACAGATAATGTTAGGTGATACTGGGTTAAATATAATTAGAAGTGTCCGTGATCTGGGACTAATGGTTCATAAAAACTTGAATTTTGATAATCATTGCATAAAAGAATGTAGTCAGTGTTATCCAAAACTTAAATCATTATAAAAATTTAAAAACATTCTTCCTGCACAATATACTGAATGGACATTAGTGAATGCTTTAATTTTAAACTATTTTGACTATGGAAGTGGAGTATATTATAATTTTTTAACAAAATACATTCAACACAAAATTCAAGTGCTTCAAAACTGTTGTCTGCGTTTTTCAATTTCTCCTAGAGATCACGTGACTCCCCACTATTATAGGCTCAATATACTGAAACTTGAGTACAGATTTTTGTTATCTTATAAAAAAATTGTTAGAATCAGAATAATCTTCATATTTGTATTCCATGTTACATTAGAGATCCAAAATTCAGCGTGGTACTAATTTAAGAGGAGGTGACCCCTAAATACCACAGCATCGGGCAAGTAAATTTGAAGGTTTCTTTGAATATACTGCACCTAAACTAATTCATACAATTGAACAAGTATTTTTGCAACCAACAGTAGATAAATTCAGAGCACATTTAATAACATTTCAGAATAACTATTAATTTATGCATTTTATTCACACGAAGTGTAGGTATGTATTATAAATGGGAAAAGTGAAAAATGGCATTGCCGATCTTTTTTCTTTTGGGAATTATTATTTTCATTGTATTTCGTTTTGTCGATTTTGTATATTGTTGGTGTCATTAGAAAGAGCTTTTAAAGATTAAAACCTTTATTCCAAAAATTCTGTTAGGTTTTGCCTTGTAGTTTAGAGTTTTTCGTTTTAGACTTCTAGAGGTATTGTTTCATATATACTGACTTCCAAAAAAATTGCAACACCTAGAAGTTGTTGAACAATTTTAATAAAATTTTCGGAAACGTCTATTTTCATTAAACAAAGTGATGATTCAAATTTAAAACAAAAAACAAAAGCTTAAAAGTTTTTTCAATAATGAGTTGCTCCGCCACTATTTGTAATGCCCTCATCTAGACGGCTTGGCATGCTATCAATCAAGTGATCTATAGCTGCTTGTGGTATATCATCCCAAGCTTCTTGAATCCGTTGCTGAAGATTGTGTAAATTATCTGGAGAGTGCGGTAAATTACCCAGTCGCCTACCAATCATATCCCATACATGTTCAATTGGCGACAAATCAGGCGACCGAGCAGGCCATGGGAAGACGGGAATGTTAGATTCTTCCAAAAACCGTATTGTAGCCTTTGCCGTATGAGGGCGCGCATTATCCTGCTGGAAAATGGAATTTTGCAGCCTCTGAAGATATGGAAGTCCAACTGGTTGTAGCACATTAGCAATGTAACCAGCTGCGTTAAGGTTGCCATCAATAAAGACCAAGGGTGATCTGCTACCATAACATATTGCACGCCCATCATAACTCCTTGAGTGAGGGCTGTGTTGCGTTCCACAAAAATGTTGGATTTGTACGTTCTCCACGCATCCGCCTGACCCTTCTATGGCCATCGTGGGCCCCCAGGAAAATCGGGACTCGTCACTAAACACAATTTGATGCCATTCTTGCGCCCAATTAACCCTTTCGTTGCTCCACTCTAGTCTGCGTAGACGGTGAAGTGGTGTAAGAGGAAGCCATAAGATCTTATCCGGCGATAAACAAATGACATTGACATCTTAAGTCCTGTACCTCTCATCCAATCATTTGCAATTGATCGAGTTGTTGAAAATCTATCTCTTGTGGCCAAAACTCTTAAGCGACGTTCTTCGCGATCTGTAGTTCTTCGAGGATGTCCAGATCCACAGCGACAATGTTGAACTCCTTCCTCGGACCATTTGGACCAACATCTCAATACCGATGAAACATTTCGGTTTACACGACGAGCAATTTCTCTTACCGACAGTCCGGCGCCTCTCTCATACCAATAATGCGGCCACGTTTAAAATCACTTAATTGGACAAAATGTTGATGTTGACGTACTCTCGGCATTGTTTTCAAGTTCAGAATGAAATTGTGAAGAAACAACAACAATTTGCAAACTTGACAGTTACTAAATGGTCTAATACTTCAAATTTATTGTTACTATGTGCTATGGAAACAATAGGCAAAAAAACAAAAACCACTAGCTAGATTTTATTCAAATTTTAATCATCACTTTGTTTAATGAAAATAGACGTTTCCTGAAAATTTCATTAAAATCGTTCAACAACTTCTAGGTGTTGCAATTTTTCTGGAAGTCAGTATAGTTTCATTTAATATTGTATTATAAAATGCAATTATAAAGTTAACTAATGCGAATAATTTGTTACAGTCATCAAGTTCGCCAAGAAGGGTTGCAGTACCAGTACTAGTAAAAGACGGCAAACCTTGCGCGGGAGGCTCTGGAAACCAAACATCAACAGCCACATCTTCCGATGCGAGCAGAGCACAACAATCACCAGCAACATGCCCACCCCAACAACAATCGCAATGTATGGCAAACGGTGGATTAGCAATGGCTTATAGACAACAAGGAAATTATCAACAACAATGTGGGACATATTTACCACTGCAAGCAAGAGCATGGTAGTGAGATAGTGATTATTTGAACATTTTTTAGAAAATTATAAACATTTGTGATCTTAACAAGGGCACAAGATGAAAGAAATTTCATTGAACAAAAAATTTTTAAGTTTTAATTTCGTTAGTTATTTGAAAATGGAACTAAATTCGTGCAATTAAGAAAAAAGTGCAAATACAAACGAATTTATTCAAGAAGAAGTGTACAATGCAATGGCATTTAAAAATTAATTTTGGCATAGTGCTCGAAAATTTTCAGACTTTAGTGACATATTTGTGATAACAAATTGATAAATTTCCTTTTTAAATAATTCAAATTTGTCTTGTTGATGAAATTTTGGAAAATTATGTGCAACGTCTCGTATAATGTATCGTTTAAAGTATTATTGTAGATAAAATAGGCTGAAGGCGAATGATGTAGATTGAATTGTCCCTTGTGTATATAGTAGTTACTATAGTTGTAAATTAGGATCGTATTTAAAAATTTCATAATTGTACAGTAGCCCTTACAATTCAATACATTTTCAGAGTAATAGAAATTATGCACTCATGTGTCATGTAAAACTGTGTTTTTAAAATATTTACTCAATAAAAGATAAAGTAAACAAGTGTTTGTTGCTTTTAGTAGGTAAATGAGTGTACTAAATGTTTTCTCGTCAGAAACAAGTAGGTACTACGTAATCAACAAAAACCTCTTAAAGTCCTGAAGAAGAGTATGCAATTGACTAGTTTGTTTAAAACATTTTTAAATCCACGAAATAATTAACATGGAGACGGTTCAGAATTTTATGAACCGTGACCTTGTGTTGAAAACTATAATTATTCAGCGCCACTTTCGCCCCCAAAAAACTGTTCTTTCTTTTACAACAAATAAAGCAACAAAAGTAAACACCTATAGGTTACAAAAATATATGGAACGATCGTAATTAAAATGAACTGACATCAAATTTGTTTTCTAGAAATTAAGCTAATTTTTGTAGGACAAAATTTTGGCAATAACTGATTACAGCGCCACCGTTCATAAGATTTTGAAAAGCCTACACCGATATAATTAGGAACGACAACTGTGAGAGTTTATCAAGTAGTTCTAAATTTTAAAAAAGATAAAGATAAAGAAATATCAGACTCTCTACTGATAGTGATGAATGTAATAATACAGGCTGCCGCAGATAGAGGTTAGACGGTTCTCGATAAGTAAATCTACTTGAAAATTGAAAATTAAATGGAGGGGTTTTGAAGGGTGAACTATTTATTGAAAATACAGGAACTATGATATAAATTCAATATTTTAAATCAAACACCTTGTATATTTTTTAATTTTCTGAATGTTCACGTTATTCTTAACAAAATTCCCTATGTCTATTTTAAACAGTTTTTTATTATTGTATTGTAATGTAAGTGTTATGTATGGTGCCCCAGAAAATCAGTATAAACCTGAATAGTGTGGTGACGAAACCGTGTGCAATTGTGGATTGGTACGTCTTGGTAAAGCATTTGCTTCAAGGTTTAAGAAAACCACTAAACCCTAAACATGCTAACCCATACCCACTTTAGTATTTATATGTAATATACAGGGTGATTGTTTGGAACCGTACATTAGAAGAATCTAGGGATGGGAAAATCGTATAGCTTGAAATTTTGTTGTTGGCCGAAGTTTGTTGTGGTCTTTCCATTAAAAATATTTTCAAGATGGCGGCACTTTAGAAAACACCGGAAGTGGACACATACTCTCTTATTTTAAATACGATTACATATTTGTTATAGCTTTTTTGGTTTTAGCAGTTAATTTTAGATGAATTCCCTATACCTAACTGTAGCCGTTCTTCAGATATTTGATTTTTACGATATATTTTTACATTTGTAACGTTGCGCTTGACATCATATACCGTCGTTACATTTGCAGATATAGCGCTAAAATAGGGACGGTGCGCAGCAAAAGTATTGTTTTTTTATGCAATTATGCAAAATGATTTAGCTACTACAGGGTGTCCGAAATTTAATTTCCAAACAAGACAATTTCAAACCACAAAAACTCGATTTTTTCAAATACGAGGCTCTACTTTTTTTCGTCGATTTCGATACAAAATTAAATAAGGAGTCAATCATTAATAGCCTTTCGTATACCTATCTGTCATGGTTTTCGACTTATTAACGATCTTTATAAAAGCTGAGAATTTGTTTGGAAATAATAGAAAAGCATGCTTTGGAAAAAAATTCTCACATTGTATGTATGTACGTCAAAATAATATTAAGTAAAATCTGTTAATGTTTGTCAAAAACCTCTAACAAATGATGAAACTACAAAAAACTAAAACTTATTAAAACATAATGTTTTAACAAAATGTAAGGAAACGGATAATTAACTAAATCAATGGTAAGCTAATATACAAATAAATATGCTACAAATGCTCTATATGGCCTCCATTTTTTTGTAAACAACAGTTAATCCTTATATGAACAGCTTCTGCACAGGCTTTGTACTGGCTTCCCCATATTAGACTATACAATTTAAAAGTCGAATAAAAACTTTCTAATCAAAGTAAATTAACTTTTTAATCGACTAATATGTAGCTTATTCTGTGGGATTAATGACTAAAGTAATAATTCAATTTTTGACCTTGGTGGCCAACGCATAGGACTGTTGCGGCCAATCCACTTATCCTCGAAATTTTGTGTCAGCTCTCGATCGAGATCCCGATTGAATGAGAGGGAGCTACGTCCATCTGATACCAGGAATCTCGCTAAGAATTGAGGGGAAGTTCTAGTAGAAAGTCTTCCACTACACCTCTTAATACAATTTTGATGTATACCTTTCACTTGTTAAATTTCCATCATAAATTACAAACGCATATCGGTTTCCTATGAGTACACAGAAAACGTTAACACTGAATTGACGTTGGAAGTGATTTTCACGCTTCAAATGCGGGTTGTCAGGAAACCAGAAATAAAAATTTTGTTTGTTGACTAACTCTTCTCTACGAAATTTAGCT
The DNA here is from genome assembly GCA_030710515.1 of Abscondita cerata. Lineage (NCBI taxonomy): Eukaryota > Metazoa > Arthropoda > Insecta > Coleoptera > Lampyridae > Abscondita > Abscondita cerata. The sequence continues at coordinate 138,220 of JALBCR010001052.1, forward strand.
TCATCTGACCAAAAGACTTTCCGTAGAAAAAGTGGATCCTCTTGTATTTTTAAAAGTATTTCTTCGCAATATTCAATTCTTCTTGCATCGTCTCCTGGGTGAAGTTCCTGCACTTTAGTAAATAAGTAGTTGTGCATTTGATGTTTTTTCAATATTACTTAAATAATAGAATATTTTAAGCCCTGATCTTCTGTCGCAGATCGAATTGGATGCCGGGAAAATGCATTGAAATATCCTAATACGTTAATTTCATTATTTTCATCATTTGTTTTTGTCGACTATTAGCAGATATTACCCATCCATACATTATGAAGTTCAATTGTATTCAGTGAAATTTTCTCTGATTCATTGCAGGTAAGGGTATCTCTCATTGAACGTACGGCATGTTCTTTGTATAATTCTATTACATTATCGATGGATATAAAATAAATTAAAAATGTCTGTGTTTGAATATTGTTGATTTTCCATCTTAAATGATCTAACAATGACAATTATTGATAAGCAGTATTAACAATTACTATTTATTTTGACGTACAATGTGAGAATTTTTTTCCAAGGCATGCTGTTAAATTATTTTCACACGATTCTCAACGTTTATAAAGATCATTAATAAGTCGAAAACGATGACAGATAGGTATAGGAAATGCTATTAATGATTGATTCCTTATTTAATTTTGTACAAAAATCGACAAAAAAAGTAGAGCATCGTATTTGAAAAAATCGAGTTTTTGTGGTTTGAAATTGTCTTGTTTGGAAAGTAAACACTCTGTAGAAGTTGTATCATTTTGCGTATTTGCGATAAAAAATAATACTTCCGCTGCGCACCGTCCCAATTTTAGCGCTATATCTGCAAAAGTAACGACGGTATATGACGTCAAGCGTGACGTTACAAATGTAAAAAATATCGCAAAGTTAAAATATCGAACGGCTACAGTTAGGTATAGGGAATGCTAATAAAATTCATCTAAAATTAACTGCTAAAACCAAAAAAACCATAACACATATGTAATCGTATTTGAAATAAGAGAGTATGTATCCACTTCCGGAATTTCCGAAAGTGCCTCGATCTTAAAAATATTTTTATTAGAAAGATCACAACGATCTTCAGCCAACAACAAAATTTCAGAGCCATACGATATCCCCATCCCTAGATTCTTCTAATGTACAGTTCCAAACAATCACCCTGTATATGGCAAAAAAAATAGTAGGTTATAGAAATAGCAAACAAAATAGTGGAAAAACAGATAATCAAGACAAAGAATACAAAATATTGCTTAATTTCAAACGTCCTTCAGATTAGTAAGCTATATTACAGCAGCTTCGTCCGTTAAATTATGAATGTTTACAAACCTTCCTTTAAACTTTGTTAATTGACAATCCTCCAACGGTCTCTGGTTCGTTTCACAAGCACAATGTGTATTAAAAATCACACCCTATTTAAACAAGATAGAGTTTCATATACATGGTGCTCTATTTGAAAAAAAAACATAGTTATGACTTTTTAATATGACGACTTTACTCCCATTTCTGGAACACTCTGTATAATAAAAATAACAATTTCGTATTTATAAACGATACAAAGTTATGTTGTGAACACTTTCTCAAATATGTAAGATATTATCCAAATCTCATTAGAAGATATTTGACTTTCTCTACATAGGAAAAAAGTAGTTAAGGGGTACCATTTTGAACATTTGTTGCACTAGTATCAGTATGATTAACAAATTGTTAAATATTGCTTTTTTAAATCTTTATTCATTCTTGTCCTTCTACTTACCTAATCTACTTTAAAACAAAGATCTAGTGTCAAAAAATGATAAAAGTGGAATTATTGGAAATCTAAGTGAGATAGGTATAGGTAACCCTAATGCAGACAGATAGTGTTTACTTCCATTTCTAGAACATCCTGTATAATAAAAACAACAATTTAGCATTTACAAACGATACAGAGTTTTGTTGTGTACAATTCCTTATATATCTTAGCTATTATCCAAATATCATTAGAAGATATTTGACTTTGTCTACAAGAGAGTTTAGATTAAAAAAATACAGAAAATTATTAACAAAATTTGTTCAGAGTAACGTAAACATTCAGAAAATTAAAAAATATATAGAGTGTCCCATTTAAAATATCGAATTTACAACATGGTTCCTGTATAAGCGGAAGTGGCGGAAAGATGCTGATATTTTCAAAAAATAGTTCGCCCTTCAATACCTCTACATGTCAATTTTCAATTTTCAGCTACGTTTAGTTACCGAGATCCGTCTAACCAACGCTTTATCTGCTGCACCCTGTATAAACATAAATAATTAAGCAAACTGTGGTCTATTATAAACATGATACAAATACATTTATTTCAATGATTGCGATACATACTGTTACCTACATCAAGTATACAATGAATAACAAAATTGAACATAGTCAAAGAGTACAATAAAAAAACAGACAAAATTAAATTAAATTAAAATGACATAAATTCAGCCAAGCTACTCGTATATGGTTCAATTTCAATTAAGTAGGGGAAACTGTTGTATAGTGGGACAGGTTCCATAGTGGGACAATTCAAATTGCCCGCCAACGGTATCGCTTAAAATACCGAAAAAGTTGTGTCAACTGCATCATATATGCGTAGTGGATATACCCTTGCCACTCGCCGCTAGATTCTTCAGTATGGCGTCAATCTCGTTAATGTGAGCATCAGAGTGTCAAAGTTTTTTTATACGACCACGTGTTGGGCAAAGTTTAGGCCTGAAATATTCATTTGTTTGTTCCGTATTTGAGAATAATTGTGCCCGAAGGTGTCTTGAAGGTGAGTTGAGGTTATTTTTCAATGTTATTTGTTTGTTTTTTAATTCCGAAAATGTTAAAAAGTGTATACGGGTGTATAGTGGGACAGAATTTTCGAGTTGCATATTGGGACAAAATTTTTTTTGCTCTCTAATAGAATATTTTTGTTTCTTTCAAGTTTAACTCTCTAATTACCTTTTTTTCCAGAAATGGACAAGAAAAGGGGCCGAAAAAATAAAAAATCGTTTCTTGAGAGTAGGAGAATACACCTTGAGAATGCTGAAAAAATGCGAAAGGCAGTAGAGGCTGTTCTTAGAAATGAGATCAATATTAGGAATGCTGCACTTCAATTTGGAGTTAGCAAATCAGCGTTGCACAGACACTTGAAAAATCATAACATCAATGAAGCAAACACGCAGGAAGTAAATTTTCAGAGGCAACATGGCTTTAAGCAAATTTTCAGTGACGATGAAAAACAACTGCTTAGCGAATATTTAGTTACTTCATCCCAAATGTGCTACGGATTAACAAGCAAAGAAGCTAGAGAGTTGGCTTATAGATATGCCGACGCAAATAAGAAAAAAATTCTAAGAAAATGGTCAGAAAATAAAATCGCTGAGGAAGAATAGTTCAAACTTTTCCGAATCCGACATAAGATATGCCTGAGAACGCCCGAGGCCACAAGTCTGAGTCGCGCAACTAGCTTCAACCGCCACAATGTAGAACTTGCGTACAGTTCTGGACAAATACAGTTTCAACCCCAACCAAATTTTTAACTGTGACGAAACTGGTGTAACTACTGTACATAAGCCTCCAAAAATAGCTGCACCATGTGGTCAAAAACAGGTTGGTAAAATTACTAGTGGCGAAAGAGGTACACTAGTAACAATGTGTGCCACTATATGCGCCAATGGGACATTTGTACCACCCTTCTTCGTATTTCCACGCATACATTTCAGCCACACATGCTGCTTGGTGCTCCCCTGGATCAAAAGGAACAGCAAATGCTAGTGGATGGATGTGTGGTAGTAATTTTATAGAATACTTACAGCATGTTTCAGACACCATACATTGTAACAATGACAATAAAATTTTACTTATTCTTGATAACCACGAGAGTCATACAGATGTTAGGGTACTTAAATATTGCAAAAAACATGGCATACTTCTTCTTACATTACCACCTCACTGTAGCCATCGCTTGCAACCTTTGCACGTCAGTTGTTTTGGCCCTTTCAAAATCTACTACAACAGATCAATGGATAACTGGATGCTACAAAACCCCGGCATTCCTGTGACAATCTATAACATCGCCGATATAGTCGTTTCCACTAGCTTTCACACCTAAAAACATTATCAAAGGATTTGAAAAAACTGGCATTTGTCCTTTAAATGTTTAAATGTTTTAATATTTCAAGATTGCGACTATTTAGGCTCCTACGTGTCAGACCGGATTGAAACCGAGAAACCAGTTCAATTGGCCAATACAATTGCAGATAACTCTGTTGAAAATCCAATTCCAAGTTGCTCTGGAATGTCCAGCACTGGAATAAAATCACTCAAAGAGAATATTGTTACCCCGGAAACTGTAAGACCATTTGCAAAGGCTGCACCTCGAAAAACAAATACTAGTGCCAGGAAAAAAACTACTTCTACTGTATTGACTGATACTCCTATAATTGAAGAGAAGAAAGAAATATTGAGGTTGAAGTTGGAAAAAACATCTCAAAAAGCGACAGAGAATTGAGAAGGCCAAGAAAGTTAAGAGAAATTTATTCGCGCCGAAAAATGACAGCTCAAGCGAGAGTAACTTTTCAGTGACTGAAATATGTGATGATGATTCAGATGCGGATATCTCCGATGAATTTATAAAGGATCAAAATGAGATACTTAATATATCTGATTTCATACTTGTTCAGTATCCCATGAAAAAAAGCACCAAACACTTCGTTGGTCAAATAGAAAAAAATAGAGAAAGATGAATACACAGTTAATTTCATAAAAAAAAATCCAAATAATAGATTCAGCTTTCCTGAAAACCGAGATGAAGGTGTTGTGTCGGAAGAAAATATCATTCAAACACTTCCAATGCCTTTTGCTTCTGGTGGAACTGAAAGAGCAGCTAAGCAGTGGCTTTTTGATTTCGATTTCGAAGACTTTCATATGCAATAATGCTTCTCGCCACTGTTAATTTCTTTCTTGTTTTGAATTTATAGCTTAGTTAATACTTTCCCATTTGTACTACCTCTCCAAATATATTTATTTTTGATAGGTAAGATGAAAACTATAAGTTCAAGTTATGTTTTCTAGTTAAAGTTATGTTGAGAGATATGTTTTCCTATCATTACGATTGGGCGACCTACTCAGTTTATTTAGAACATTTATTATTTTGTCAATAAACGATCAAAATTTATTTTTGTATTTATTTATTTGGCTTCAAAAACCATTGTCCCACTATACACATGCATCTTTCCCAGTATGCAACATGGGGTGGTTGCATAGTGGGAAAGTGGTGTATAGTGGGACCTTCAATTTTTCTTAGTTAAAATGTAAAAATTGTTAAAATTTTTGCAGGTGTTGATAAACAAACTAATTTTGAATATATTAGAATGTTCACAATAGTTAAAAATTATTCAACAAATTTTCTATTTCAATTACAAGAATATTGTCCCAGTATACAACAGTCTCCCCTACTCCGTTAACTTTTTTTGAAAAAATTTTTTTGTTATCAGCAATTTTAAATTTTTAGGTAATTTATTAAAAAATGTTTAAGCACTGTAGCTAGTTCTATTTTCTAGCAGTGTCAGTCTATGCACTGGAATGATATAATCGGTTGATCTCGTATTGTACGTATGGTTTGTTTTATATTTATCAAATTTATGCAAGTTAGCACTCATAAAAGTAAACATTCTCTAATGTATACTGCACTAACTGTAAGTAGTCTGTTTCTTTTGAAAACCCCTCTACAAGATTCTATAAATTTCAAATTGTACATTATTCTAACCACTCTTTTTTGTATTTTGAAGATTTCGATAGCCGAAGAGGTGCAGCACCAAAAAATTATTCCAAAACTAACAAGTGACAAAAAATTTAAGTAATAAACAACTATTAAAATGTATGCATGATATTTATTAGTGTCGCAATTATTAAAAAATGCAAGCAATCGAACCACCTTTCATGTCCAAACCACGGGGACAATTTTGCTTTGGCAGTATTATTAAACCGCTTTAGATTGTTTTCAGCTTCTGTCTTCTTTTCCGCATCCACTTTAGTTTTCCGCTTTAGTTTTACGCTTTCCTTTTGCTGTTTGGTTTAACACTTATCACTTTCATTCATTAGTGTTTTGTCTCTATCCTAGAGGTCGAGTAAAATCCTGGAGTATCATTATAACTACCTGTGTAAAAGTACACCTCCGGAGTATCGAGTCCAAAGAATGACTTCTCTTATTTATCAGATACCAAACAGATACAAACTTTGTCAATTAACGACTTTAAACTGTTCTATAGATATATTATTTGAGGTCTACAAAAAATATTAAAGTATCGTAAAAAATTATATCACAAGAAAACCGGATTTTTTTTGCAAATTAATCTGAAACTGTAAATGAATGAAACCTAAAAATTTCTCTACCATAATCACTTACTAAATATCACACAAAGATTTTCTAAAATTCTAAAAATTATGGAAATATTGAAATTTACTGAGTAAATAAAGTACGTTCGGTGAAAATTTTTAGTTTTCCAAACACATCATGAAATCAGACTGTTATGAGTTAATCAACGTAGTGAAATTTCGGATTTCTTACATTTTTTTGTTAATGAGGGCGTTGTTTTTCGAAAAATCAGTTATACGATTTGAGAATGGAGTTTTGTTCGATATCGCTTATAATTACACGTTTTCAATGAATTTTTCTATCTCTTTTCCATTCAATTCTAACGCTTATTAGGCAAATTGATCAGAAAACTCAGTGATAAACATCGGTAAAAATTCAGTTTTCAATCATCTGTTTGAAATTAATTGTTTTATTGAAAAACTTCTATGTGCCGTTGAAATACAAGACTTGTTCCGACAATCTTATCGTCTCTAATATTTTTGAATCACGCGGCACAATCGATTCAATCAACGGCTGCCAGGTGGCGCTCAGCCGTCAGCTAATCACTGCTTCATAATCATAATTGACAGCTCACACTCTTTGCCGGCGCAATAACACTGGCTGATGTACTCCAAAATAACGGAGAGATTCAATTGGGGTGTCATATAAGGCATCCAAAATGTCATTAGGACCACAATTACGACCCACTATTCATTTGGTTGGCGATATCGATTCACAAATATGTGGGAACTTGAACAAATTGCCATCAAAAATGCAAGTGTTAAAAGTTTTGTTTTACAACATGCGAGTAGTGAATCTGTCATTACGTGACAGCGCTAGGCTAGTTCTACGTGAAGTGTTGATTTTCTGGGATAAAGCTCGACTACCGTGTCAAAAGATTGTAGGTGTATTGACAAAATCGAGCGCCTTCACGGAGAGTGGCGTCAATTACATAAGCATAGCGGGAGAGACAACAATCGAGAAAGAGAAAAGATTTTTTGAAGAAAGAGAATAATTTATTTGACATTGCCCACGGAGACATTTTAAATAATATTGACGATGAGCAGCGGGAATTCCTCGAAAATCAACGCATGGACGGCCGTATCGGGTTCATCAACAGAATTGGGTCTAGGTTTGAGAAAATGGAGCAGGAAGAATTGCAGAAGAAGCAAATAATAGCAGCAAGATATGAAAAGATGGAGAGGGAAAGATTATTACTCAGTGAGTTGTTTGTCTAATACGGAGAAATTGATTCATCGCACCGGTGTTATGCTATTCTAAAAGGAGAAATTATTGGGTGTCCCTCAGTTAGAAAACGGGAAAGGAATAACCCAAGCTAAGAATATCCACGATGTTTTGGAAAACTGGGATCTTTCACGCTCTATAAAATCATTGTGTTGCGATACAACTGCTTCTATTCTAGGCAATAAAAACGGTGCAGCAGTCCTACTGGGGCGCTTATTGGGAAGGGATAAGTATCCTTTTCCTCCCCTGCCGACATCATATATTCAAACTGATTTTGCGTTCGGCTTTTGAATGTCAAATACCGTCAACTACTGGGCCCAATGTACCGCTCTTCAAGAAGTTCCGAGATGACTGGAAGAAAATCAACAGAATTTTCAGAGTGGAATTGAGGATGAGAGGGTCAAAAGTATCCTGACGTCTGACCACATTGAGAGGGTGGCATCATTTGTGAATGAGATATTAATTACTGCTCTGCCCAGAGTTGACTACAAGGAGTTGTTGAATCTAACTCTGATATTTCTTGAGTTCGAACCGGCTAAGAAAATTCGTTTCAATACTCCAGGTACATTCCATCATGCGCGGTGGATGGCAAAAGCTAATTACTCCTTAAAAATGTATTTATTCCAAAATCAATTTTTCTTGAGTTCAGAAGAAGTGGAGGCATTGCGCGAAATCTGCCTTTTCATTGTAATGCTTTACACTGAAGCTTGGTTTACCGCTCCCAAAAGCGGAAGCTGCTCCAATTCTTGAAGAAGCTCCACGATTACAAAGAAATCAATAAAGAAATTTAAAAAGTTACGGCGAAGAAATTCAGTAATCATTTGTGGTATCTCAATCCCAAAACTGTAGCACTCTAATTTTTGATGATCATATATCCCAGCATCAAACGCCGAATGGTTGCTGAGTTGGACCCATACGATGAAATGCAAGACCTTTACCTGAAGAAATTTCAGCTAAAGCTAACTGTAAACAAAGTGTATAACCTTAAATTCAAACTGAACCAAAAAACATTCAATATCTTTCACTTTTTGTTTAGTAGGGAATAGTTTTTCAACGAGCGTTCAGTGTTAAATCTTCACCTCAAAAATCGCATTCGATAGATGTGGCTAAAGTTCAATTCGTCTTCACATACCACCCTCATTGATTTTTTTATACATCTCTCGTTATTAGTTTACTAATAATGGAAATAAGCGTCAGTTGCCAGAATTGTGGCGGCAGCCTAGTTATTAGAAAATGTACATCGTGTAGAGAAAAAAACTATGTCAATTTCTTTGATCATTTGCATAACAAATTATACATCAGGCACAATAAGTAGTATAAAGAGACTAACCGCTCGCAAAAAACCTTGCTACCGATGCTTTAGCCGTTTAAATGAAAATGTAATTTATAACAACACACAAATATTGTTAGGTAAATAAAATTAAGTCACGTAATTAGCAAAAATTAAACAAAAGTCGTGTGCAAATAAATTACATTATTTTAAAATAAATATTTTAAAAACAGTTGTTTAAGAAACATTTTAGTAATATTCTTAAAAATCTAAAATGCCTTTTTTTAATTCCTCGGATTATGCCCCAAATTTAATTAAATATTACTAAAAAAAATAAGTAGATAATGAGCTTTATTAGAATCTCAGAAAAACTGAGATTCAGGAGATTATTTTGCAAAGTCAAAATTTTGTTTGAAACAATGAATAAGCAAAAGATACGTGTTTCAATTAAATTTCAAATAAAAGTTGTAGATAATGTAATTTAGATAATTATTGTTAAAACAATTAGTGTCATGTGAATTTCGTCTACTCGTTAATTACACATCTGATCAAATATTTGTTTCTAATTAAATTACAACGTTTATATAAAAAAAATGCAAAACAATTATTTTTGGAAATATATTAACAAGATGCTTTACGTTAAATATAGTGAACTTATATAGAGTGCAACTACTACAGTTTCACTCAAATGAGTTGATTTATACAACCGAATTAAAAAGTGACAGTTTTCCCAACGACTAGAATGTTGAAAATTAACGAATACGCTTTTGTTTTATTTATACTTGGATGATAATTCCAGTTACTATAATTTATTGACTTATAATTTCTAAACAATTAATTTCTTCTTGTTTTTGCAATAGTTTCAGAATTTCAAACAGCTGTTTATTGTCACTAAAACTACCAATAGAGCTGCCAATAGATGTCAAAGAGCAACAGAAAATTTATATGCATTTAGTGTTCAATAGACATATTGGGTATAAGTACAGCAAAAAAATGAATCTAACAAAAAATGCGATTAAAAAAAATTACAACAGTAAGTCAGCAAATTTTCAGAAAATCATCAGTTAAAATCAAAATTTAAGATCACACTTCGGGAGCAGACACGAAGCAATGCAAGTATTCATTGATGATCGTGTATCTCATAAGCTGTCAAAACTTGGCACAGAAATTCAGGCTCCAGCAATTAATTCTCTAATTCCAACTGACACCTCCAACAATAGACCGTTTAAAGTCCAGTACGATCGTCCAGGGTCGTGTAAACATACGCTTAAGACCTGTCATCGCCGTTGACATCTATTGTTGAACATCTCCCGTAATACAATCGTCCAGCATCAATTTTAGTCGTTGAAATCACTCACTTACTACAGAAACGATGCAATCGAACACGATGGATGCTTTCGACGCACCTCCAAGTATTTTAAAAGTCATCTTCCTATGTGGGTGGTTGTTGTTAAATGTTAACACTGGGTGGTATTGATCAGAATTTTGAATTAAGTCGTCTGATTTAAATAGCTGGTGGCGTAATTAGTTGTCAACATTTAGGAATTCTATAATTATGCTTCGTGTTTTGGCTCTTTCTTCAGTAAAAGGTTAATTCTTTTTTTAAGCTTTAAATATCAACTTTAATCAAAAGGTAGTAATAACATGATTACCAACCAAAACGTGACGAAAAATGTAACAAAGGCTCATTTTAAAGCAAAATGAAAAATAATTTGTAAAAAAAATTATTAAAATTTAACTGTTTATATTTTATAATCTTCCACTTTACAGTTTTATAAGTACCCCTTCGTAACTGTTTAAAAATTGCATCGACATGTTTACTGTTTACGGCTAGAAGCGTTTCTTTTGCAGATACTCTTTCATTCTTCATGCGGGTCGAATAGTAATAAAAATGTTTTTCTTTTCGTTTGTATTGATATCGCAAACATTTTATTAACCAATTTTTATTTTTTAATTAAATTGTCATTAATCGCGTGTAAAAACTTTTAGTATTATACAGGGCGCCCCAGGATGTTAGGATCAATCCGAAGCATGTACCTAACAAACAGTCTTACCTAAATTTCATTTTTTCAAAAGCGAATACGGTAGTTAAAAAATATTTAATATGAAAAAATGATAAAACTTCGAAATCATTTATTACTTTCACGGCGTTTAAAAATAATAATTTTAAAGAAACATGTTAACTTTTTATGATTTAAAAACTTATTGCATCATAAGTTATTCGGAATACTGATTTTTTAACAATTTTCTACATGGGTTGAAAATAATTGCATGTTGAATGTTCATAATACGTGAATTTGATTTCAGTGACATTTTCAACTCACCAAAAATGAAATTAGATTAAAAATGCAATTATAAACTCCACTCGGAGTTTGTTATGTAATGAAATTATGATATAAGGAACACAATTTACAAGAAATTTTCAAAGAAAAAAAAAGAACTTCAAAATTCGTATCTCCTAAACCCTCCAAAATCGGATAACACATTTTTCGTGTTTTAGCTAGTACTTGAGGTCCTCTATCTATATGCTTCGGATTGACCATAAGTCCTGGGACACTCTGTATACATTTACAAGTGACCTATAACTTTTGACCTTAAAGTCATAGGTCAAAATGATGTAAGGTGTTTGTCTTGTCAAGACAAACATATTTGGTAATAAAAACAAAAATTAATTTTAAAGTTTGGGGAGAGAGTTTTTTTTAGACACCTCGGAGGAGATGATAAACAGACAGACAGAGATTTCAAGGAGATTATAATAATTAGATAAATCAAGTATTAACGTTGACAGTCTAACATACGTACGTTATATATTAGATTGTAGGTATCATTAAGAGTTTCTGAAGATTCAGTTTTTGAGTTGAAACTAGTCAAAATAAATTGAAACCAATAGATTATGAATCCAATATTTTTTTTTAAATCGTTATACTACATCCATAGTTGAGTGATAGCCGTTACCTCGCCATAGAATCTGATACTGTTTAGATAATAATAATAATAATAATAATAAAAATAATAATAATAATAATAATAAAAAAATAATAATAATAATAATAATAATAATATATCTAAATTCGTAGATCCTCTGAAACAAAAACTAGCATTATTCAGCACAAGGCTCAGAAGATACACAAAGTGTGACAAGAGCAAACAAGAGAATACTAAAACCAGTGACGAAAAAAGATTCTATAGAGAATTCAAGGCCAAAGAAAAAGTACAATCAGAAACAAGCAGCACACCGGAAAGAAATAAAATGAAAGAGTACTGAATATCAATTTGGGAACAACAGGGAGAATACAACTCGGAAGCAAACTGGATACAGAAAGAGGCAGAAGGAAACAATATCCGAGATATAGAAAAACCGATAGTCACTCGAGAGACATTAACAAACATAATTAAAAATCTACACAGCTGGAAAAGCCCAGTAAGTGATAACATCCATAACTTCTGGTACAAAAAACTAACTTGTCTGAACGTCAAAATCCTTCTCTACGTCAACAACTTCATAAATAAGCCAGAAGAAATGCCTCTCTTTTTAACTAAAAGATAAACATACATGCTCCCGAAGAAAGAAGTTACAACTGACCCTGCAAAATACCGACCGATTACCTGTCTACAAGATCATCACGTCGTGCGTAGCAGAGCTATTAAACAAACATATCCAGAAAGAAAATATCATGACTAAGGAAAAAAAAGGGATGTAGAAAGGAAGCAAAGGATTGCAAAGAATCTGAAACATGCCCAAAAGAAGAATAAAAATCTATCATGGTGCTACATAAATTACCAAAAACCCTATGATTTCGTCCCACATACCTAGCCGTTAAAAGTCTTAGGTTTACAAAGTATTTAGCACCATGATGAAAACCTGGAAAACGGCTATACATATACAAACACTATCGAAACTACCAGACCAGATGAATAATAATAGAAAACGAAACAGCAGGTCTATATCCGACAACAACAATACGGCCAACAACAACCCAACAGCAGTAATACAAATAAAACGGGGAATCTTCTAAGGCGATTCTCTAAGTCCACTATGGTTCTGATTAGCGTTAAACCTATTGTCACAACTCATAACAAAAACAGGTATTGGAAACAACCTAAATTCAGATCAAAACAAATACACTGTATCACATCAACTATACATGGATGATCTGAAACTTTACGCACCATCTAACAAACAGATACAGCAGCTCATCATGGTGGTAGAGCAGTTTTCCACCGATATAAATATGAAGTTTGGACTAGATAAGTATAAAGTAATAAATATTAAGAAAGGGTAATACAACACCTTGGATTCGAACAAGCGAGATTCATCAAACATGGAAACATTAAGAAAGCTCTCAATCAAGAATACACGGCAAGAGTAAGAAGAATTTGTGTCAAAAATCAGTAGGCGAATACAGACGTGAACAACATTATGAGAAAGACCCGGGTAGAACTTACAAAACACAGGAAACTACATCTAAAGTCAAAAAGTCTCAAAGTCAGTATACCTAGAAAAGAGGGTGGCAGAGGATTAATAGATATAAGAATTCTTATAGATAATCAAATATACCTGCTTAAAAATATTTCAATGACAACAGTAATAGCTCACCTCTACACCTAACTGTAAACCAAGCAGATAAAAACTACAGTCCTCTCAACTTAACCAGTCAGGCAGAACACAGGAGCAGCACACCCAGAAACGTAGCAATGAAGCTGGAAGAATGACAAAGTAAACCTCTGCATGGAAACACCGCAATGACCTGAGCCTGAGTAATGTCGACAAGAATGCGTCGAACGCTTGGCTCAGACATAGCCAGCTCTTCCCAGAAACAGAGGGCTTTATGATCGCAATTCAAGATCAGGTTGTGGCAACGAAAAACTACTTAAAGTAGATTGTAAAAGATTCTTTTGTCACCGAAGATAAATGCCAAAAGTACAAGGAGAAATCAGAAACTATCCAGCACGTAACATCCGCTTGCAGTAGTCTCGCGCAAAACGACCACCTTCACCGGCATAATCAAGTAACAACTATAGTCCATCAACATCTCTGCACCAACCTGAAATTGAAATAAGAAGAAAATGTAGCATACTATAAATATGAGCCACCACCAGTTCTTGAATCCCCTGCACACACCCTGTATTATGATCGATCCATCTTAACTGATAGAACCATCCCTAACAACAGACCGGACATTGTATGACGCGACAAGGTAAATAAGACAGCTTACCTGATTGATGTGGCTATACCAAATACTCACAATTTGGATAGCACAATAACTGAAAAGAAGCGAAAGTATCAAGAGCTGAGCGATGAGGTAAAACACATGTGGAACCTGGAGAAGGTAGTGATAGTGCCAATAGTTCTATATGCAACAGGGGTTGTACCAAAAGATCTGCACCGAAGCCTGGAAATGCTGAACATCAAGAGCAACACCTGCATCCTCTTACAAAAAGCTGTCATACTGAATACAACACGCATTGTGCGAAAATTCTTGAGTTCATAGATGGGAATACTTGGCAACAGCCCGCACCCCATTGAAAACAACGGCGAGAAAAATAAATCAAAATAATAATAATAACAATTATAATAATAATATAGATTTATTGACAGATTTGTTGTTACAAGTTAACACTAGTTAATGACTAACTGTCAAAGAGTACCTGGTCAGTCGCCCGCCAAGACAAACGTATTGATCTTCATTCGGGCCCAACACATTTAAATGCAACATCTTCTCGCGTTTCTTTATACATAAAAAAAATAAGTACATAAAAGAAAACAAAAAAATGTTATACATTAAAATAGCAGTTAAAAATAGGAAAGTTTCTGATTACAAGTTTATGTTTGTCATAGAAGTTTGTCTATATACTCATTTTAAATAAATGTTGTGTTTTTAACTTGTTCAATTAATTTTAAGACAATAACTGATGAAGCTTTATAGCGAAACGTCTTAATTAAAACAATTAAAAAAAATCTTAGCTGTTTTGTTTTCAAACAATCTGCGTGACTGGAAAAAGCTAATAATAATGTCATGGAATTTTCTTACCGAATACCACTCGTTGTTGATTGAATCCGTATAATCAACACATTCGGGGTATTATAAGTAAAAATTTCAGAACCAAAAAGATGCCAACGTTGGCAATTTCATTTAACCCAGCGACAATGAACTGAAATAAATTGATGAAAAAAAAGTATTAATAAATCAAACCTAATTTGTATATTAATTACGACAGTAATTTTTTTAATTTTTATTTCAAACTAAAAAGGAGATGTGAATTCTCTATACAGTTGCATGCAAATCAAAAGCGCAAAAAATTACAAAATTTAAGTTTTTAAAACGCATTTAAGAGTATGTGGTTAAGTTAGAACAATGGTTAGAACGAAGCGTGCGTGCGTACTCTTCTCAGAAAAATTGACTATGTCAGCTATTAATTTTGCTTTATATTCAACGATTTTCAATTTACGTCCTTTGAAACATTTTTCTAAAATTTTTACACGCGGTTTTTAATGTTTTCCCAGCTGATAATCTAGAAGTTCGGAGACATCTTTCGCGATTTGAAAAGATTCAACATATTGGCCTTTTTGATGTCGAAAGAGATCTGAAAGAACTTTTCCAAATCCTCTACTCGTTTCGAAAAATGATTAAATTTTTCCAAAACTTTGTTCAAAATTTATTTTTTTTTCACAGTGCATTTTTCATACTTTCTTACACGTAATATCGATTTCATTTTTCGAGCAAATGTTTTGTGTCGCTGCACACTTTTCTATTTATTTATTTATTTATGTCTATACCCTGTAACAGGTTTATTAGTATTGGGGTGATGTGGAGTTCTGAGCAAGTTTTCTTATTTTCACATATGCTATAACTCTGTTGTAGGATTCTAAGAAAAGAAAATACTTTTCTAAACTGGTTATTATTTTGAGAAAAACATTTAAATTAATCTGAAGTATTCTGATTAACATGGGAAATTTGAAAAGTTCGATTTATATGTCCCCAAAGTGTTTTTAGGATATTTTTTCTATCAGAACACTTAACAATGTCTACTAGAAAACGTTTTGCGTAATAATTTTAAAATTTAACCAAACATATTAAAAATATTTGAAAAATATTTAATATTTCAAACGTAGAGTTCAAATCCCAGTCAGATTTGTTTTTTTAGTTGTATTATTATTCTAAACGAACAGCGTTTAATTTCTACCGGTAAAGAGCCACAAGCTTTAATGTTTTCTACTTGAACTGGCAATGAATTTATTAGAATACGTTATTACGCATGCGCAGAAGAAACTCACGTAATTTTAGGGTTTGATTTTATAATATCCAAAAACTCTCAAATTGAATATTATTCTAATAAATCCATTGCCAGTTCAAGTACAAAAAGTAAAATTTTAATAATGTCTCTACACCGATGGAAATTAAACGCTGTACTAATAATACGACTAAAAAAAGAAAAAAGACTTGGATTTGAACTCTCGTACGTTTTAAAATATTGTAATATTTTTCAAATATTTTAATGTTTGGTTAAATTTTAGAAATTATTACGAAAAACGTTTTGTAGTACACATTGTTAAGTGTTCTGATAGTAAAAATATCCTAAAAACACTTTAGGGACATATAAATCGGACTTTTCAAATTCCCCATGTTAACAGAATGCATCAGTTTTTCCGAGACACATGGTATAATACAACTAAATTTAACATGTAATATGTCAGAGCTGTATAAACAAAGATAGATAGATCTTGAAATGTATTCTTAAATTAAAGTTAATGAAGAACTAAAAATAATGCTTATCTAAGTCTAACCTATAATCAGTACATTAATTACTAAGTAATTTTGTGTGAAATGCTACTTTTAAATAAATCGCGCGTAAAAAAATAAAATCGTGTGTAAAAGTGCAATATAATTTAAATGGGAGTTTCATTATTAAACGATTTGTGTGGTCTAAGTTGCCTGGCAAAAAAAAAAAGACTCGAAATAAACAGAAGTGAAACCGAATGCTTTCTCTGTTGTAGTAACGTTTTTATTTGCAAAAATTAGTTTTGACGTCGATAAATTATTGTATGAGACAAGTGTGTGAAAGGCATATATGCACCCTTGCACACCTAAGGCTAGTGCTTTAATCTTCCCAACTCGTGCATAAAAGCCTTACTTCACACACTTGTATCATAAATAACTATTACAGTCATCTTTTAATTTTAATTTGTTAAATATTTAAAGTAACCAACTTATATCTTCTATTGTATCAAACAATATCTTAATTACTTAATATTAATTTAAACAGAATTACAAAGAGTAAGAAAGTAAGAAAACTGTTTTAAATTTTTAAACGTATTGTCTCAACTGTTACAAAAATCAGTCTTTATAATTATTTGAAAAAAGAATTACCATTACCATCTTTATTATTTTGCACAAGAATTTAATATAAAATTGAATGAACTAAAAATTGTCACTAATTTATGAAAGTACTTATATGCACAGGAATTCCTAAAATGAAACACAAAGCGTCATTGTCCACCTTCCTAGTAAACGCTGAAAGCTCGATTCGCCCCCTGATAGTAACATACACAGTGTTTTTGTGGGCGTCCAATGTTATGATCATATAAAGTCGGATAAATCTCATCTGTCAGTAACAGAGAGACCGGACAGCATTTTATGGTGCTATCAATACACATCCGACACACTGTCGCAAACAGGCTGATACTTTCAACGATCGCCATCATCGTTACTTTCTTCATGCAGATATAGGACACTCTTTTTATCGCTTAAACAAATAACGCATGTACTTATACAAATATCGTTATTTGATTTTTCTTTTTAATACCTAAAGCTGTATCGGATATCAAATAGAAGATGGAATGTAATAACGGGTCGTAGAACCCCATAAGGGGTGGGTGGATTAGCAACTCAGTCAGGCACTTGACCCACGCTTCAAATGGTTACTTAGCAACAATTAATCACATTCTATCGTTAGTATCAGCTTACTGAATATTAGAGGATGTGCACGTAACTCTCTTTAAACAATTAACAAACAGCGATTACCCATCGCATAATCTGTTTCAAATTATGTACTTGATAAAATATATAACAACCCTTTTTTAAACAGGTTACAACTATTTTTCTGTTGCATTAAAAAATAAATAAAAATCTTTTCGGTAAATATACTAGCTGCTAAAATAATTAGAAACTATAAATAAAAGTAATGTGGAATATAATTGAAATACTTGAAACCGTACCAACCATGAGAATTTAGTTATTAGAAAATTCGAACAAAATATTTTTGTACCAATACAAAGTGTTCCCAAAGACAAACTGATTTGTTACAAGTATGTAGTACCTAAATATTAACCGTTGTAATCAGAAGCAATAACAAAAATCTACATTCTTTACCGGCAAAATTATTAATGAATAACATTGACAAAAAAAATTAAACCAAGATAACTTTCATAATTTCAATTTCATTTTATATTTTTTTTTACATCACTTCTTTTTCTGAAAAGTTCTTTGATATTCTCAGATTCTGATAGATTCGTCTTCAATTAATTTAATGTATTTATCCACTAAGGGCTACGTCGTATAATTCAAACAGATATCACGATGTACTAAACTTTATGCAAAAAAAATTACAAAAGCCGCAATGATAAACAATCAATAAAAGCTATATAAACACATTTAATACTTTTAATAAAAATGAAACAATAATGTATTGTTATAATTTAAAATTAAGAAAAATTATTTTGGATTTGTAAATTGAATGAATGAATTATGTCGAGGTAACCAAGGTAAAGTGAATGGTCAGGGAGAGTGTTAAATAATTAAATAAATAAATGTCATTAATATAATATGCAAATTCTTTTTAAATAAAAAAAGATAAAGTTTATTTAATAATAAAGTATTTATATTTGGTTTGAGAGATCTAAGCATATCAGAACTCATCCACATGTCACCCTCAGCTTGCCGTGTCGAGTTGCATTTACGTTCGTTCTGCTATGGGACTTTTGACAAAAATAAAGTACAATAGTTTTTGTGCGCTTCGAAAAGTTTGAAGTTGTTTTAAACAATGTAAAAAGAAACGTCATTAATATATTGAGTTGAAACTACAGCATAATTAATCAATAGTTTGAAATTTTAATTAAATTTCAAAAACAATCGAATTACGAGACGAGCGTAGAGAGTTAAATGAATTACAAAAAATTTCGTTACATGTTAATACAACCGACGATAAATTTTACTTTTCATAACTAAAAATCGAATTACGAAAAGTGGATTATTTGAGATCATGTTTAATTTTGAAAAATCTCACTTTATATGTCAAAATAAAAAAAAATTGTTAAGCACAGCTGAATAGAAATTGTTATACTGTATTTTAGCTCTTATAGTACCCTTGCGTGAAATAGCATGGTATGTACTTTACGGACTAGTATTAGAAGTCAAATTTCATGCATTTCTATTAATGCGTCAAGTTTAATTTAGAACTGGGAGTAAAAAAAATGTTTACGTCTTTATTGAAATACAGTGTTTCTAAGATAATTTGAAGTATATAGTTGTAACAGTTGTAAACGTACTAATCCTCGGTCTAATTATAAATGTCATTGTTTTATACAGGGTGAATCACCACCAACGGTTTATAGATGTCTTTCGAATGGTGTAAAGGTGCCCTATGCCTAAGTGTAACAGTTTTTTTTGTGCAATTTTTAATTAATGGTAAAGTAATTTTAAAACAAAAAATTCATACGTAATCTAATAAGTTTATGACATTACAGTCTGCTAATAATTATTGTCCATAAACAAAAATTTAAACGTTCATTATAATCGTTTTCTGTCAAATGCTGGTGTAGTTGAATGTGATACGGATGAGAGTAGTTTTCCTTAAGTATTCTACACATACTCATTTGACTGATGTCTAAATAATTCAAACATTTTTTAGTACTTATATTCGGGTTTTCCGTGACAGGTAGTAGTACATTAAACTTCGTGGCCGTTATTACCAGTAACTTGATTAAACCTTTTCGTAAACAGTGTCACCAGTAGTACAGAATCTAGCGAGGAGTTTTTCAAAAACTTCTTTTTCTAATTTTGATATATAAAGTGACACTTTTCATAGTAGGTGTCAAAATTGTCCACTTTTCGTAACTAAATTAGAATTTAAATTTCAAATAAGAATAATGTCTGTAAGAATTGAGGCTTCCACGCCCGGAGTCATTGTTGAAACAAAACCGCCTTCCGGGATTGAGCCATGTCAAAAAGGTAACCGTAGTTACCAACGTTTCGCCACCAATCGTAAGGGGTTTCATCAGGGCGAGAAACTTGAAAAAAACAAAAGAAAGCTCAATGTAGACAACTAAAAGTCTGGTAATCAACTTGTCAACCAAGCCAGATTCTAGATTAAAAAAAGGCTGAGTCTGAGTCTCAGACGTAACTTAGAATCTGCCTTGGTTGACAAGTTTCAAGTGACCAGAATCATTCGTAACGCAAACGCTATATGAGTGAGACATTAACCCGGGCGTTATGACAAATTATTTACAAAATTTTCTTACACTAACTTAAACTACTACAAATTAAATCGGTATCACAGGTACGTGCTGGATTTTCAATATCTGTTGATTCTCCTGATTATGATTTTGACTAATGACCTTGAGCAAACTTACTAATTGCGTAAATACTATCACTAATGCTACATTTCTTTAGGTTAAATGAGTGAATAACATTATTGGAGATAGTGTATATTTACTAATTGGAATTTACAAGAATCCAATTACATCTAATTCGTGATAGCTGCAATAATCCTTCCGAACCTCACCGAACGACCTAAGAATACAGAATCTGGGGCTTATTTACAAATGGATCATCGTGGGACTCATTTAAATGGCCTTTTTAAACTTGGAGATGCGGATAACTTCGCAATATGTATATTTAAAATATAACGCTCATATTACATATTGAATGATATAATTATTAACCAGTGAATTCTGAATACCTTGAAAAGAGATATTTAATACTTAATCATGGAATACATTCAACTGATATCCAACTATCTAAATGTCAGAGTAAATTTGTAATGATTTGTTGGATTAGAACATAATGACGTTTTTTTATAGGTAGTTCACATTTTAAGAAAAGTCGACGTAACTTAGAACACTCTATATTTAGGTATAGCATAAATTATTTTTACGGGCAATCAAAAACCCAAAAAAAGGATGTTTAGTAAGAAAAATATAACTTTGATGCGCTTAGGATTCTTGTAAAACTTTTACTGTTTCGCTGTAAACTTCCGTCTCGTCGGTGGTGATTCACCCTATATAAAAAATTGTAAATTGCACATATACTGTAACACCTACGCATAGGACACCCTTATACCATTCGAAAGAGAACGAGGAATATAGGGTGTTCAATTTAAAATAAGACTCATATTACGTAATGACTAGTAATTAAGCTGTAAATTCTGAACCACCTGTAAAGAGATGTTTAGTATTCAATCAAGGAATACATTCAGCTATTTAGACGTAAGAGTAAATTTGTTATGATTTGCTGGATTAAAAAATAATGACTTTTTTTAAATACTTAGTATGTTAAGAAAAATGGACGTAACTCAGAACGCTCTGTATTTAGGTATAGTGAACGTTTACAAACGTATACCTTATTTTATAGTTCAAGGAAATAATTACTCCCGAGCATAAGTTGAAAAGGTAGGTAATGTGTATTCATTCATCTGTCTTCAGTGTGTCTAACCTTACCCCAATGTGTTTTTACTACTACTACTACTACTACTAACCTATTTTTATAGAACCCTGTCCTGTCAAAATTGCAGACATTGCGCAACGGAAAATCCGCATTGAGTGCAAGATGCACATATGCAGCATCTACCGATTAATTGATGTTTAGAGAAGAATTCTGTGCAACAGAAATTTGCTACCATACTTTTTTGAAGTACCGAACTGTTTGAACATTTATTGTAAGGGGTTGTTGGTGTGAATTACAAATATTATGTTAATTTCATTTTTCGACTTATTTCAAGAACTACTCACGTTTGGGGACAGCGTAATTTGATATTAAAACGATATTACGTAAAGGACGCGGACACGTTGAAGCGTGATGCTGTTGTGAAAATAAAAAAAAATATATTTAAAACTATAAAAGCTCTGAAAGAAATCATCAACATGTGATCTTTTCCTTGAGTGTTTTGTTGGTACTAAACGTTGAAATATTACTTATTTATAAATCATAAGCCATATAATACTTCTTAAAACTTGTAAAAACATGTCGTTCAATAGTGCGAAAAATTATCAGCAAGATATTTTTTCACCGAATGCTCTGTTAAAGTTAAGTTAAAAACTTAATCGTTTACTACTTAACCTTTATTTGAAAATAATAATACCTTGTAGAAAGAACTGTTTATCAGTCTATGTTGTAAAAATGCAAAATCTAAACAGAACTACAAGAATCAAGAACTCTCCATTAACAAAAAGTAGGACAAATTATCAGTAACTTTTAGCCGAATACTCTGCTGATATGCTGATTATCGGAACTCTGCGTACACGGTAAGAGTAGTCGAGTAACGTTGCAAGAAAATAATTGTGAACTGGTTTTTTTCGAGTTCCTGCTCGTCCTTTCAAGTGACAAAAATGGTTTTGGTATCAAAACGCAGCTAAAATTATTGCGCATAGCGTTCGCTATCAGAAATCAGCTGAATTACACGATCTCTTTGAAAATTCATCAAAAAAATTAGTAATTTTTTATGTTTATTTATTGTAACCTTCCTATTTAATTTAGTTCTAATATCATTCGAAGCTGTTCCTTGGGAATAAAGTTTTTTATTTGCTTATTAATGACTTTCCTTTCAGCCTTATTGTCAAAACGTAAGAATGTTGGTTGTTTAGCCAATCCAATACTATTTCTCTTTCATTATCAAAACTTTCTTTTATTTTTATTGACAAATTTTTGAAAACAATGTGAAATTCAGCTCACTAAAAGTTGTAAATCTCTTGTCAATTATTGTCTTGTGTGATGCCAATACTATAACACAGAACCATCTATTAAGCTTCCCTATTCGCTCTTATGAAAAACAAAGGCATAACGTATGAATACATAATATTCGACGGATTAAGTCAGTATAATGAGTAAGATGCGAGGTAAGATGTTAATCAATTATCAACGGCGGGCAGTCACAGAATACATTGTAATTAAAATACACTATTTTAAATACATTTGTATCTATTTTATAATATTTCGCAAAGTACCTATTTTGTATTTCAAATACTTTTCTATGAATATTTTGGCCTGTAGATTATATGCTAAACAGCTTTTTGTATTTGTTCTCATAAGATTTTGATATTTAATGTTGAAGTACACATCATATGGCTGTGTTTTGTTATATGTTTCCACACAACAAACATTCAAAATTGGTAAATTTTGTTTGTAAAGTTTATTCAACAATAGCGTTTGTATTGGATGCCCAGATAACGTTGGAGTTTTGAAGACCCTCCGTAAATAAGGTGTCACAAAAAACAAATTCCATCCTTATCGCGTACAACACCATATCAATATCTGACAAAACAGATTTTCAATGCTGACATGTATACTTGAAATTCTTTTCGTATTAACATTTTCAGTATATTCAGATATTCCTTTCAGCTATTTAAAATAATCTGACCAGCGATTTTGTTGTAAATTTTTATAATCTATTTTATAATTTTGAGTTGTCAATACAAATGTTTTGATGAAACGTGACAAAAATTTCACGGCTAAACGTTGAGTTTTGGTAGACAGGCATCAATAGCAAAGTTGTAGAGAATTTAATTCAACATCCATCAGGAAAATAAATATACAAGGTATTCCATTTGATTTTATCAAGTTATTCATCAATTTCCATTACAAAGTGTGACATTATTTTTTGTATAACCAATGTCGAACAATGGACAGTTAAGAGTCTTTACCACCCTAAGGGTAAAGAAAATTTGAGTTTGATATTTTAAATAATAACCTGAAAAACCTAAAATATCTGAAAGCTGATATTGACCCATTCAAGTGTTTAAAAATCGATATCTCAAAAACTATCACTTTTTGAGTAAGACTCGTACCTATACATAAAGTCCTCATAGTTGTTCAGGCAGATTTAAAATAAAAAATATATGTTTTTATTTAAAATATCAAAGTTGACAAGTGGTCTATGAAAGTGAGACAACCTCTATAATTGAAAATATTTTTAAATTGTAGCCACTGAGAAACCTAAAAGAATGGTCAAAACTGATTATGTATAAACTTACTTGTTAAGAGGGTATTTCCCTACACTGACAGTGTATGGTTCTCAGTACGTTTTCGACTAAAAGCATTTTATGTGTGACTAGATTTTTCAAAAACAATTTTTAAATCTTGAACCGGCATGTGTTAAAATTGTATATATTAATGCAATTAAATGAATATTTTAAAGAGTACATTATCACGTTATTACGTTATTTTTGAAGTATAGTTTCTTCAAAAACAGATATTTTGATAAAAACTGAAAATCTATTACACAAGAGGCATAGAATCATAATTTCTCTTTCCAGATTTTTTCGTTTGAACGTTGTATGTTCATTATTTCTATAGAAAATAGTTACTTATCGACCGCTGTTTAATGCATCAACATCAGGGCAAATACCCTCTTAAAGGCAATATCAAAGGTGCGCGTAGTACACGACAGGGGTCCTTTAAATATCGTATTCTCGAATAAATTCGTATACGATCTGTCAATTCTCATACGATAAAATTGTGCGCTTTTCGTGCGATTTCAAACCTTCTCGAGATCATGCGATCGAAAGTCGTACTATATATCAGTAGAAAATCGTGTGATTTTGAAAGATCGCGTTCTCGAACAAATTCCTATACGATCTGTTGATTCTCATACGATCAAAATTGTGCGTTTTTCGTGCGATTTTAAACGTCTAATAAATATTACCAGACCGGTTGTTCTTTTGTACGATGGGCACATATTTTGCGGTTATATTTAGCTTTATAAGTAGGAAAATAAACTGACTCGTTTGTAGCAAGTGAATTAATTTGAAAATAATTAAATTGACACTCTAATGTACAAAATACAGTTGTATACATTTTGTTTTGTGAGTAAAGTAGATTGATAAATTTTTTTCAAACGGATTGTTACATGGACAATAACAGCAATAATTAGGAGTAATAAGAAGAAGAGTAAGAAGGAAGTAAAAGGAGAAAATGTAAATGGGAAAGGAAGAAATAAAAAGTGCTAACAAATGGAAATACCGTACACGTGACGGTAAGATATAATAAAGATGAGGTGCATATTAAAGATTGACAAAAAAGTCGAAAAGAGTTAGAGAAAAAATGGATGTTTGAAAAATGAGTTAAACATGTATTAATGTATGGAGAGTATTGGAGATCAAGGTTAGGTTAGGATAGAGAGCCGGGTTGTATAGTGGGAAAAGAAATGAAATTAAAAAATAAGAGTGTTGGTGGAAAGAGAGTAATAGAAGATCAAGAAGAGATACGTACAAGAGAAGATAATACTGTTTAAAAGGAGTGTTGTAAAGAAATAAAAACAAAATTTTTTTTTTGTGTTTCTAACTCTTTGTTTTTGATTATCCAAACTCTATTCAGGCTTTTATCACCTCTATCAAGATGTTGCAAAATACCTTGAATCAGTCACTTATAAAAAAATGTACGGCTCATAACCCAACTTACAGCCAAAATACTGTAAGTTTGGTTCGAATATCTCAAAAACTGGTTGAGATATTGTAAAATGCTAGTAATTTTCTTAATCAGCGTCGAAAAATACATATGATGCACAATTAAATTTTTTTCGAAATTTTTGAATTTTAAAGTGGAATATCTCGAAAACTGTTGCAGGTATCGAAAAGTGAAAGGCATATTCGGAATCAGCGTTAAAAATTACATAAGAATCACATGTCAAATTTAATTCATCACAACGGGAATTCTGCAACAGACACCCTGCAATGGACAACGACGACGGCAACGACGACACAGAATAGCGATCCTAGTAACCAAACTGTAAGTTTGGTTGATATATGTATTAAAAATAATATAAAATACTAAATTAACCAGCACAAAAACATCAAAAACTGAATTATTACAATGTTGTCAAACTTTTTAGTAGAATCGAGTTCGCATGATGTTTTGCACATCGTGCGAAACTCGAGAATACCAATTACATATCGTATACGAATTTTTCATGCGAAGTTCTATCGATAGAAAGTTTTCCAACGAATTGGTCTCAGAGTCAAGAATAGGACCCCTGGATAATTCGATTCCAATTTAGAACGGCGTATCACTTTAAGTCGTTTAACTATTGCATCTGTGGCCTTCCGCCACCATGGTCGTCAGTTTTCCTCTCTTCCTTTTGGATGGCATTGGTGTTCAAAAAATTAGTTAAATGTGCATAATAATATATGGAGATGAGATTCGGGGCTGGAGGAAGTAGAAAAATTTGGAAAGAGTTCAAGCAAAGTATTATGTGGACGTTAGGGTTAGGGTAAAATTTTAAAAAAAAGCGCGAAGAGAGCAATAAATTATGAAGAAGGGGTATGTACAAAAGCAGATAATACTGTTTTAAATGAGTGTTGGATACTAGTTATAGTGACAGAAAATAACGTTTGGACAAGTAGAAAGGAAATTATATTTATGATAGTAGTACAGTCGTTTTACAGGTTTTTTCGAGATTTGGGACTTTTTTTTTGGAAAATGAGATAAGGGTGGTAAGTTAGGAAATTTTCCGTAGATTACGAAAAAAATAGTCTGAGAAAACTTCCAAACCCGGAAAACATTGTTTTTTATATATACAGGGTGGTCACTTTCAAGGAGCTCACCATTGGGATATTCTAAACGATGGGAGATACAGCATCGGTTAAATTAGAGAAAAGTCGCACATTTTAACCACTTTTAAAAATTAAAAAATAAAAGTAAGATACTCCCACTCATTCTCAATTTATGACAAAAAAACTGAAAATTGTCATTTCTCTCTTTCTGTTATAACTTTTTACCTATTTAACAATTTTGATGAAACTTACTAGATTTACATTTTCGACCAGCTGCTTTTTAATAAGACTATCAAAAATTTTGTAGGTTCACTCAAAAGTCGATTTTTAAACGGTTACTTTTGTTTTTTTTTATGGGCGCCATATTAGATAATTGATTTTTATTAATAAATAATAAGTTTTTTGTCATAACTTGATAATGAGTGGGAATATCTTACTTTTTTTAATTCTTAAAAGTGGTTATAATGTGTGACTTTTCTCTAATTTAACCGATGCTGTATCTCCCACCGCCTAGAATATCCCAATGGTGAGCTTCTTGAAAGTGAATATACAATTTTCTTTGTTTTTCCGCAAATAATCGTTAATATCTTTAAAAGTATGCATTTTAGGAAGAAACGCTTCAAACAAAAGTTGTTCAGCGTTAAATTTGCCACTAGAATTGACTATTCCGATTTTCATTTTTTTGGATTTCCCACCTGTAGAGCGGGAAAATATATAAAACAATGTTTTCCGGGTTTGGAGGTTTTCTCGGACTATTTTTTTCGTAATCTACAAAGAATTTCCTAATTTTCACCACCCCTATCTCATTTCCCAAAAAAAAGTCCCACTTTTTGTAAAATGACCATACTATAGAAGAAGAAGTGGATTGAAGGAAAGAAAAAGTATTTATTATTTATTTTTTTATTGTAAAACTGAAGAAGGTAATAATACGAGGATGTATTGATATCTAGTTAGCCTAGACCAGTTCCTTGCATAAACAAAATATTGCGTTACCATAGCAACAAACAATAACTTATTAGAAGTGTCAGTGTAAAGTTTGACGTCAAAAAAGTAAACCAGAGTCACGCAATAAATTAAATGAAAATAGATGTCCACCGAAATTGTGAAAATCGAAAAATTGGAGTATCGAGCCATCATCAAGTACCTGTATTTAAAAGGGTTAAGAGGTAAGCAGATTTACAAACATATGCTTAATACCCTTGGTGATGAATGTCCTTCGTATGCAACCGTCAAAAATTGGAATGCAAGCTTCAAAAAAGGTAAATTTTCCATTGAAAATGATGACCGATCGGGAAGGCCAGTTTCTGTGTCAGTCCCCGAAAATATCGATGCAGTTCATGACATGATTTTATCAGACCGTCGAATTGGGCTAAAACGGATATCTGAAGCACTGAATATTTCATACGAACGCGTTCATCATATGGTTCACGTCAATTTGGACATGAGAAAAATTGCTGCAAAATGGATCCCCAAATGTTTGAATGTTGACCAAAAGCGTGCAAGGGTAGAAGCATCACGTTCGATCTGTGCATCGACGTTACTGACCACTCTACGGGAAAATACTAAAGAGAAAAGACGCGGAAAGCTATCCAAAGGTGTTTTGTTTTTGCAGGACAACGCCCCTGCACACAAATCTCATGTTGCCATGCAAAAAATTCGTGATTTAGGGTTTGAATTACTAGACCACCCCTCTTATTTACCCGATTTGGCTCTGTCCGACTATCACCTCTTTCCTCAACTGAAAAAAAGTTTAAAAGGTCGTACATTTTCTTCCAACAAGGAGGTAATAGAAGCTGTGGAGGTCTGGTTTGCAGAGCAAGAAGAAACATTTTTTTTTGAAAAGTCTAGAGACGTTGCAGGTTCGCTGTAATAAATGTATTCAATTAAGAGGAGAATATGTTGAGTAATAAAATATTTTGACATTGAAATTTTGTTTGGTTCTATGGTAGGCTAAGAATTTTTCAATATATACTCGTAAGTGGGCAAAAGTTTATATAAGAGACGAATAATTAGACATATAAAAAATAATTACAGTTTGTGTTTATAAATAACACTAAAATTTGTTTTTGTATATATTTGATATGCTTCTCTCTTTTTTATCTATATTCCACCAAGGTGTTGAATCGACATCTGTTAATATGTTGCAAATTATCACATCTTCACTAAGTCACAAATGTGTTATATACCACGTATTACAACTAACCTAAAATACTAAATCAACTGACGTCAAAACGTCAAAAATTAAATTATTACGTTTTCAATTTTTTTAGTAGAATCTAGTTCGCATGATATTTTGCACATCTTGCGAAACTTGAGAATAGCAACTAAATATCATATACGATTTTTTCATGCAAAGTTCTATCGATAGAAAGTCGTTCGACGAATTGGTCGCATGATTCGAAAATAGCACCCCAGTATAAACTGCGTGTAACTTCTGCGGTGCGGTTTTTAAAAAGAATTATTCCTTTTCAGAATCTTCCAAAAGTGGAGGTGACATTGCCTTTTATAGAGTTAACTATCACTGGGGGTTTCTCCAAGGAGAAAAACTTTTTTTCAGTGAGATTTTTTACAACTGAATATAGGAAATACATATGCAGCTATTTTGCCATTGATCGACATGGACTTTTTTAAATTGAACATAGGGATAATATCATGAACTTTAATGTGGCTGATTTATGTCAATAATGCATTAAAATTTTTGAAAAAATCTGTCTTATTTGGTACACGAAGTAAACCAGTAAATAATTTCAAGTTTCTCATAATCGTCGTGTTCAAAAACTAAAACCAGATAGTTGAAGTAATTAAATTACACCCTGACCTGTCGAATTATACTGTACTAAAATGAAGTGCAGTTGCGATAGTCACCAAAACCTGCTTAACAATTACCGAACTCATGTCGCACTCATGTTACACAACAATAATTCCATCACCGGTGACTTATATCATTCATGTGTTGTGTAATCATTTCAGTAGAGTAAGTAAAAGATAATTAATAATTATAGTTACCTTACCTTTAAACAAATTCCCGACACCTTCCCCCGCTTCACAACTCCATTTTGAACAACATCAAGCGCGCTTTGAAAATACGTAAAACACAAAACTACACCATATTTAATTACGTCTACTTTAAGAAAAACGTTACAACTACACAATAGGATAAAATAAAATCGTTTACCCGATTAAAATACCGTTTTATCATTAATTCATTAATTCTTGTCGGCCGGCAAAACTAAACGTCAGTCGATGCAACGCTATACCGAAAAAACTATTGGTCAAAGCAAAGCCGTCTTTGTTTTAGAGGTTAACGCGAATTTTTAATGTACATGATGTAGCGAAAGTCTATTTCAATTTTTTTGTATGTGTAGGATGTGATTACTTGCAACGTTATTTATTTTTATAATAGATAATACTTATTGCTATACAAATCGCATGGTTGTGATTAAATTGGTTAAGCATTCTAGTGATTTGACTAAACTTCTAAAATGTTTAAGACCACGATAATTTTAAAGAATTTGTCATAAGATTGTTATAGGTAATATTATAATGATTTTTATTTAATTTATTTAAACTTGGTATGAATTATTTGCACCGCGAGTTGCGAGTTCACCCACAGAACCCTTACTATTTTTACAAGTTGTTGTTCCATTTGTGCTCCAATAAAATCGATTGCGACCCCACACGTTTTTGAGAAAACGGCACATTCCAGGTGTCTGCTAAGTTCACGCATCTATGAAAGCACAAACGAAATTTTTAATATGATTCGTTAGTGCTTCGTTTGTGCCTGTTTGTGCTTCAATAAAATTGATTGCGAATCCACACTTTGTGAGAAAACGGCACTTTCCATATGCCCGCAAAACTTCACGCATCATTGAAAGCACAAATTAAACTTTAGATACAATTCGTCAGTGCTTCGTTTGTGTCTGTTTGCACTTCAATAAAATCGATTGTGACCCTACACGTTTTTGACAAAACGGCACTTTCCAGGTGCCCGATAACTTCACGCATCATTGGAAGGACAAATAAAACTTTTGGTATGTCACGTTTTACAAGCTTTAATTTCTGAACAGGTCAAGATTGGTCATTACGTACATTATGCTTCGCACAGTTCGATACTATCTCTTTCTGATTCTTCTGAAATTTAAGAAGTAAAAAATTGTCTAGAAACCATTGAGAAAGTATATTTTTTTAACACACCTAAAAGACACTCAACACTGCAAAACCATGTTAAAACATAGCTACCAAGATCGCACAGTGATTGATTAAAACAATTATATCCAACAAGATGGGTATAAACATACGATACAGTAATGGTAACGGTCCAGTTTCTGAAGCCTATTCTTTTTGATTGCAGAAAATCTCTTTATGAAAAGACCAAAATTTAAGTTACGGAACATGCATTCTCACCAGTGCACTAGGTCAATCTAATTTCATAATTTCTTTTTTGTGCTTGGAAAGGCTGGTAAGATTTTCTCTTCCGCTTAGCAAAACTCTGTAAAGTAAAGATATTGATTTTGTACTTGCAATAAATAATGTTGAACATAGCCTCTGTAGAAAGGATAAGAGAAAATGTTGATGATGGGTTTGACACAATTTTCAACAATGTGAAGCAAAAAGCAAACTTGTTTGTTTGTTACCTACTGAAAACTAGTTGAATATTACCAAATAGCAATATTTCGACCATGGATAGATTTTTTCCATCTAATCTAAACTGTTGTTTTTCCAAGCGCAAAAAATCATTTAGAAGATGAGCTAGGCCTATATGGTATCAGATTTGTTAAAGGTGACAAGTCATCAAGTCACTCCCGTTCTATTCCTTAAATATGTCCAATGTGAATGTTTAACCAAATATTTTTAAACTTATTTCAAAGTTCATATTTTGTAATATTTGAATATCATCTACTGGTCTTTTATTGTGGTTACTGCAAAAACATGATCTTTCCAATAGTTCAAAAATTATCTTAAAATGTATTAAGTTACACCAAATAAATAATGTATCCAGTAAAATCCAACAAACGTAATAACTTTGTTGTTGAAGATAAAGATCTACTATTCACATTCAAAACACACGATCTTAAAAGCAATCTTTGCTAAATGGCAAGTTTTATAAAATTAAATGTGTAACATGTACCTATCGTAAAAGACGTATTAGTACAATTTTTAATTATTATTGGCTCTTTGGGCTTTCAAAAATTTCTCTTCTGCTTCCAACGATGTGTAAAGTTAGCAGGCTCCTTGAAAGTACTGATTTCTCAAAAACGTGTGGGGTCGCAATCGATTTTATTGAAACACAAACAGGCACAAACGAAGCACTAACAAATCTTACCTACCAAAAATTCGTTTATAGTTCTGATGAGGCCGCTATCCCTAACCCCCAAACAAAGATAATTTTGTTGCGATTTGGAGAAGATAACAAATCAGCCAATATTTCAGAATTCCAACTCTGATGTGCTGATTTTGGATATTATTTATATTTGAAACTCTTTATCTTCCTTTTGACTCATCAACTAACGTAGGCCTTGGCGTTTCGAAGTTTATCAAGTTTATTTACAATTTTTTCTAAAATCTGTACATTTTTGTGGCTATACTTAATACCCAAAAGTTGCAATATTTACTGTTTTTCGATACTGCATCAGAAATAACAGTTTTCTAAAATGTTACACAATTTGTAATGTATGAGTACAAAGTCAGCATTCTACGCATGCGTTAAGTCACAAATATGAATTAGCTCCTAAAGAGCAGACAATCATGAACAATAATTGGCCTCAGCAGTCACAATAACATTTATCAGTTGACTAATCAATATGAATGCATAGTACATGGAATTCGTAAAATGAATCGAGAGTATTCGGGTGTGCGCTCGCACAAATCATAACACATTAATAAGAGATCTTAAATTTCAGAAAATACCGTATAAAGACAGTTTAACAATGAACTTAAGCCGTTAGTAAAAAAATAAAAGTGTAAGAATGTATGACCAGTAAGTAATTTATAAAATGTAATTATAAACATAACACTTGTTTAAATATACCTAACTCCTAACTGTTTGGTAATGCATAACCCTTGAGATGGAATTAAGTTGTCACTCAGACCTAGTCGCGGGCTTGTTCCCTTGGAAATGTTTTAAGTCTGGAATTAAAATTTTGAGGTTTTTAGGTATCGTGTTTACTACATACATACATTTTTGACCCAACGATTACAGTAAAGCAGGCTATAAATACGATTTGACTGTTTGATAGTATTTATTTATTGTATGTTTAGGTCCTTATCTCGACGAATCTCATTATTATTACATTGGCACTAACGGTTACTATTTTGACCAATTTAATTTTTTTTATTTTAATAATAACTCAGCCCAAACAAAACCCACTTGTCACTTACTTTTTCATCTTTTTATTGATGTTTTATGATGTTTGTTATTTGAAATACCCCAAAAGAAATAGACAGAAGATAAAAGGGTAGACGACATTTTAGAGAAAAACTTGCTTTATGAATTTTGATCGAACGTTTAATTAAAGTTTAATTGTTTCAAGGTGTAGGTAGAACAATTCCTCGTAGAAGTAGTGTTTCAGCGTTGAATATGTAAGCATTTTACAAGTAACAACATTTTGGGGAGTCCGAGCCATAATAAAACTATGTCAATGATTTCAAAAGCGACTGCAAAAAAAAACTGTTTTTTCGATAGTTACCCTACCATCATTGGCGAACTAATTTGTAACTAAGTGACAACCAAGCATCAGTAACTGTTAATCGCTTATGATGTTAAATTTACTATAATTGTATGTAGAGTTTTAAATGCTTTGTTTTTTCTTAGATAGATTCCTTCATCCGCAGCTTTTTAAGCATTTTTTTGGGCAGTTCCCGCCGTGGATCTACTTTTTTTTAGTATTCTGGGTCTAATATCCTCTCCATGTTCTATAGTGCTTTTTGTTACAACCTCTAGTTGTGTAGGTGTGTTTTTTATGGATGTCATTTACTTATAGGTCATACGGAGAAGTTATGCTCTTGGTAGGTTCAACTTGTTATTGGTTGTCCATGTCAAACAAAAGTCTATCACGATATCGTTCCATGACGAATGTCAAAATTGACACTTACCAAAACCACCTGGAAAATGACTTGTTCAAAGGAGAGTGCCTGTTGTAATTAATTGAAATTGAAATTTTAATGATAAACAAGTGCCGCCTGTGATGTAGAGTGATATTTTTATGTATATGTCTTCAATTTTTGCATACATTTTACAATATCGTTTAAGCAAAAATGTCGCTTAAGAAGGGTATACTTTATGAACAATAAGTGTTGCGACATCTAGTCGATTCGTGTGAACGTAACACGTACGAAAATACGTTTGCATTAAGGCAACTTTGTCGACAGATGTGTTAGCAGTTACATAAGTCGGGCCTTCAATTATTATAGCCAATTATATTTTATCCTTTAGTCAACTTGATCCGACAGGATAACTCAAAACAAATTATTTTATTGATAAGTTATTCAAATTGTTTCTATCCTCTTTAAATCATTACGTGGCTTATTACTATCTATCTATAGAGATGTATTGAGTCTACAAATTTTCACAAACATCCGCTTCTATTTTACAAACACAAATCAATAATGGTACTTGATAAATTCATTAAGATTTTGACACACTAGGTAATCCAGCGCATCTCGATTTAATCTCTACACCGATTCTTAGTGTGTCAGATGCTTGGTTTCCAGTAATAATTCTCTTTCCCTTTTTTAAAATCTCTTCTTAGAATGACATTACAAAGTTCCAAACATTCCGCTATCACTATATGAGGGATAAAGTTTTACCTTACCTATGTTTCCAAATAATGCACCAATTCGTCTCTGCTTCCGAAACCTGTATATAAAAAAGGATAAACTTTTTCTAGTGACCTGTTTCTACTATTGGATGAGTATAGATCTTCAGAACGGAAGATTATTGAGCACCAAAATTTATTACGTTGAGTTTATTTCCATAGCAATTTACTTCTATATCATGGAAACGCTGATTTATTTTAATTACGTCTTGTTTGTAGTGTAGATAAATAACCTGGCGTCAGTCAGCCAGTTTCCTTCCATAACAACTGGCTAATTTATTTCTTGAATTAAAGACATTTAAAAGTCGGACAGGTTGCTATATATTACATCTGTTTGTGACGTCATAATTCATTTAGATATTTTTTATTGCATTTATTTGTAAAGGTTTGATTAATACTTTTGGTTACCCTTTTTATAGGATTTTTCTTTTTTTTTGTGGACGTGTAATAAAAACATTCTTTAATTTACTGATTTTTGCAGATAATAATTGGTTTTCCTTTTTATAGGATATAGTTTTGGAGAACTTTATTTTGAAGAAGAATTATGATCATTAAATGGTTGTATCATCAAAAATGTTCATTACCCAACATGAATAAATGTTATACATATTATATTTTAAGAATCAGCTAATAAATGTACAATCCAAATCAGAAAATATATAAGATGTTCCATTACAAAAATATATCGATCTTAAAGAATATCATGACTCACGAACATTATTAGATGAGCGAATGAAAACAAAAACCATTTTGTTTAATTTAGAAAATAAGTTCATACTTTATGTCGAAGCCTTAAGCTTCGGATTAAGCTGAAAATCTACTACTATAAAAATAATGCTAATGTTAATAATGTCATATAATTTAATATCAATTATTTTCGGTAAATTAAACTAAAATTTAGTTTCTGATGTGACATCTTAAAAAATACAAAGTGCAGTGTAACCGGGTACAAACTTGTATATGATTGTAAGTTATTACCTTGCTAGTAACAACCCTATTCAAGGATTATAGTAGCGAAGGGCTGCTTTATTAAAACAATTCCTAATAAAATCTGACCTGTAGTAACTTCCCCAGGTTTTAGAGCAATCATCCGTAAAACTCCCTCGTGTAATCCTTAGAAAATGCTTACCTGGACTATCTTAATCCTGTATTTATTGCACACAATAGTCGGTAATTTTGTTTAACAATGAAAAGAAAAGTATAAGTCGGCAAGTGCTTGCTACTATTTAAATCTTTAATTACCGGAAGCTTTTAGAGGGTAGTTTTAATGGACGCCTTTCTTAAACTTCCTGAACGTTGATATCGATCTGTCATACGAATGTGCAAATTTAACTAGATTTTTTTAAACAACTGGGGTAATCGATTTTTTATTGCATTGCAATAGGGCTAAGATAATTTAGTTCCGGTAATATAAACCTTCCGTAAATAACATAGCACGTCTGTTATAGGAAGTGACGTCAAATGTTTGTGAGGGCGCATTCAAATGCACCCCTTTAGCTGATGTCGTTCGGTTCATCTTGAGATGCTGAGGGTGGAGCCCATGAATATTATATTAACAAAACTTTAGAGATCAACGCGGGGAAAATAAATTAAATTTCTCTTTGTCTTCATACCAGTCGATTTCGTCTTGAAATTGATATCGTTCGAAAAATTGTTATTTTTATTCTTTTTCATGCATTCGTTGATATAAAATTCATTAATTCGGTATAACGTTAAATTTAATTTTTTTTATGTTACCCTGTCTTTGTTTGTTTGTTTCTAAAGAAGATGGAAGATGTGACAACCTCTTCCGTCTTCTTTCTTATAAGAAAGTCTATATTTCTCAAATATTTGTAAAACTCCCACCGTCTCTATTGTTCAGATCAGAAATCATCAATAACATAACTTGTAATATTTTTGCATAGCTGCTGGTCTCTAACATCCTCCCAACCTCCATTAGGTCTTGAAAACATTGCACCAAGACGTTCCCGATTTCGTTCCTTGAGTTTTGTGGGATACAACTTTCCATCTGCCTCTTTGAGTTTCCTCCCCACTTTCAAAAGCGATTCAGTTGGATCGCAATTGTTTGAAGTTACATGAACACCACTAAAATAATTCAATGTTTAATGTTTTGTTGGTACATACATTCGTTTTACCAATTTCCAATGTGAAATATTCTGGGGAACATCAATATCATATTGTCAACGTTTGTCAAGCAAACATTAAGAACATTTTGCAAAGAAAAATCCCAGTTGTTGTCGTTATAATTGCAAAATGAGTCCGTACAATCAGCTATTTGTTTCCAGGTGGTTGCTGACAATGCAATTCCCATGTTACTAAATTTGTGTGTAATTTTCACCTACAAAAGTTTTAGACAAACAAAATTAGAATTTAAATACAGGGTTTCTATAAATTTCTCAATTAACAATATACGAGGAACAACACACAATTACAACGCACATATGTTGAGACAAAAGCCTTAATTTAAGCCATGTTGCACAAAACTTGAGATAATTTTCCATTACTAAAGCAACCGTTAAAATGTAACGGCTCATTTTAAAAAATTATTATAACCGACATTGTTATGATGTAATTTGCGATTTATAAATGAATGGGATACATGGTTAATACCTAACTGATAAACGCTATATGTATTTTCTACCACAACTGTTTATAAGTGTTTATAAGCAGTAAATCATAGAAACATAAAACAGATAATAAGATCTTCAAGAGATAAATAATTCAGAAACTACAATAATTAATAAAAAGAGATAAAATTAAAGGAAATACAGTAAAGATGGTTATTCTGCAAAAAGGATAAAGATTGTATAAAATCTCAAGAAAAGAAAGAAGATTATTATATGAATATAAAAATAATACTACATCATGAGGAAGAAATTATGAAGGAGGTCGATAGAAAGAAATGACATAAAAAGAAAATTAAGTGAAAATAATATTTATTAAGAATGTAGATGTAAGAAAAGTTGTATACATGGTAATAATAAAAATAAATTCGATTTAATTCACAAAATGTAAAGTTTTGGTTAAATTTTACTAAATTTTAGAAGTGAAAAAAGATAATGATTAATATTTTGGAAAAATGTTAGCATTTCCTTAGCAAATAGTCCAGAGAGATATGACAATAACAGAACACTCTTTATCACTTTTTATTGTAACAGTGCCAAAGAGTATGAATTTAAGTGTTGCCAGCCAGGTCCTATCCAATGAAGATTGTGATATTTTACACTACTTTTTATTTTACCTTTGCTAATCATAAACTGTTATTTGTATTTCATTTTCTATTCATTGATTTAGAAAGAGTTTTGACAAGGTTCAACCATAAAATGAACTAAAAGACTTTAGCGATAGTGAAAGTGAAAACCAAAATTATTATAATGATTTCGACCGTTCAAGTTGTACTTATAAATCTTTTTTTTTTTGTTATTTATTTACCTAACTAAACAATAAGATGACGTTGACATGATAACTTTGGTAAACATTTTACTTTGTAAGCATGCATAGGTATGTGTATATACCTATTTGCTAATGATAGGTGAAGTTTAATTAAGAGTTAATTATGTTTATCCAAGCTTTTGTAGCTTTTGTTATTTATAGAAAATGTTAAACAATTTAAAATTGTAAAGAATGTTAATAGTTTTATAAGACAAATACATTTTTATTGTAGTTTTTTTTGATAAGTATTTAGAACAATTTCATTATGCAAGTACTGGATAATGTAGGTTTTTAAGCGACTGTGTGTTGTCATAGAAGTGCTTTTGAAAGCAATAATGTATAGTACATTTGCATTACTAAAATATGTAGAAAAAAATAATATTTTGGTTAAGATTCAAACCCGCACTCTATGGTGACATCCAAACATCCTACACACAGACCTATATCAAAGAGACTAGTGTTTCTACTTGAGGACATATTTTAACATTTTTCGATAATTTTTGTGGAAAATTTTACGATTTCTATCTAAAAAGATTACTATTTCTATTGACACTAATATTTTACAAAACTGGTAACAGCGGATACAAATTTAGGACAAGACAATGAAAATTGCTTTGCATTCCGTTTTCAATTCAAAAAGGCATCATTTAATTGTCTACCAAAATGTTTAAATAATAGTATATTTCTTTATAAGGAGCTTAAGTCATGCTTTTCGTGCTGAGAATGTAAGAAGCCGAAGCACAAAAGCCACTTAAACTCCGCATAAAATATACTATTTTTTCTTCAAACGCAAGGCAAAAGAAACAAAAAGTTGACGACATCCAAGATACAGAAGCTTTGATTCATGGAATACGAATCAGTTATTTACAATTGTGGGGGACAATGTGCTGAAACTTGTCAGAAAATATGTTTCATTACGATCAAAGGGAAAAAACCGGCGATTTTTTTTAAATACCAGAATGGCAAGTGGTACCGAGCAGTAATGAGAATTCATAGCATAGGCAGCTTGAGCAAAGTCGCAAGTTTCCTTAAATTACTAAATTGGAGGGAATACACTTGAGACGAACTTCAGCTACACGTTTGTTAGATGGTGGCGCCGACATCAGCTGCTTAAAGAGGCATGGTGGATGGAAATCCAATAATGTAGTTAAAGGATATATAGAAGAATCCCTCACCAACAAAAAAGAAATCGCTTTGAAAGTACTCGCCCCTTCGTTAGAACCTACCTCTAGTACGAGAAATGCAGAAGCATGCAAGTGCATGCAAACAAGTGACGGGCTTTTATATACAAACGACAGTGGTTCCACAACAAGGATCCGCTTTTCTAGTATTACAACTTGTGAAAAATCTTATACTACAACTGAATGTAATTTCTGTAATTGTACATTCAACTGTAATTAAATTGTAACTAAAATATCTAAATAATACTTTTTGACAAAATGAAGTTATTGATTATATTGCTGCAATTTATCTGTCGGCGACAGTGTCATGGCAATGACTTACTTAACTGACGTTTGAAGAAAAAACTCATTTAAAGTCTGGAAAACATACTACATATTTACCACAACTATTTACTAAAAATCAGATGCCGTATACTTGTTCTAATCATTTTGTTGAATAGTAGATACGTTTTCCACTCTTTAAATAACTCAAAAATTTTATGGTGAGACCTGTTAAAATTTAGATATTACTATATAAATACAAAAATTTATTTTTACGTTGTTTTTTTTTGCCTCCATACAGACAAAAAGTTAGATAATACATTCAAATTACCTATGTGTGATAAATGTAAGTGTCACTGTAACATAATTAATGTTACTATAGTAAAATTCACTACAGCAACAGAAATAAAATGATACATATTTACAGTAAAATCAACATCGGAAGACACCAAGCTTCGCAAAAAACGTGACGTCAGAGTGTAAAACCAAACTCAAAAATATACTTTATAATAAAATAAAAGTTTAGGTTATGTTTATCCTGTTTGCTGTCAGTGATTAGTTTAAAAGAAAATTGTTTTTTTCCACGACATACTTAGAAAACAGACGTTTCTTCTCTACAAATAGTGAGGAAAATTGGTTTTTCCTTACTAGCGAGGAAAATAATGTCGTGTTACAAAAATGCCTCTTTAAAATGTAAAAATGTGTTATTAGAACTATAGTGCTTAGTTAAACAATTTAATTTTAGTATTCAATCAGATTTGTTTAATTTAATATCTTATATTTCAACTCTTAAAAATTGCTACCCTACATTTATTGGTTAGAATTACGGGGCTGCGCTATAACAGATTGAGACCACACCGATACTACAGAATACTGTAGCGAGACGCACCTATTAAATATTACTTCTTTCATTAGGTTTTTTTTGGGGAATGTCGTGGAAAAAATGTTGTGTCTAACACATGACGAAAGCCTTTTTCCACTTTCATTCTAAGCTCGAGTGGGAAAAAGAATCGCTTTCCTCACTTGCTGGACAAATAACTATTTACAATAACTAATAAACAAATTTGGTACGCTGCAAAACAAAGAGGTTATAAACAAAGGATCAGCTGGAAACATGTTTTTAGGGGGCGCAGTAGTAATATCTATGTCATTTCCCAATCATTTCTGCATCTTTATCTAGTTAAAAAAATGCGTTTTTGCACTGGTGTCTTAAGGTTTTGATCACACTCTAGTGTAGTGTAAAGCAGTCTATTTGCGATGTCCTTCAAATACTGATCAGTCAATCAGCCGTGAACAGTGTAATTGTAGAACTCCATAGAATGGTGACTGTTACTAGGTAATATATAGTATATTCCATTTAATTTTTCCGCTTTTGGATTATCTAGTAAAAGCAATAACCCAGCGGGCGGTGTACATAAACAGATAAAAACTGAGGTTAGACAGAGACATGCAAATTGCTTTTCCTGTTAATAAGAAAGAGATAAATTTACTTACAAATTCTAAACCTATTGTATTTATTCTCACTCTCTCTGTCACGTCTAACGTTCAATATATTTATCTTTCTCTGCATCGAGAGCGCTTTAAACCCAATCTGCAGTTCTCAAACATCTAAATTAGAATATTATTACAAATCTTTTTAAAATAAATTATATTCAAAAATCGTCAAAAGGTCCGATTTGAATTGAATTAAATATTGCATTCCAATAAATGAGTACTATTTTATTAATTATCTACACTTCTAGTTTTATTTAAGTGTACCTAATTACTTGCAATTGGAATTCCAAAGTCAGGAAATTATAATTGCTTTTTAATTATACATTTTCTATTTCCACTTTCTGTTTGTTTAAAGTTAAAGTACCTATTCAGTTGTAAAAGTGATTCGTGTTCATGCATAATATGGCGCCACATTTAAGTATACAAACACAACAAATAATTTTAAAAGTGTACGAATATTTCATAAGAGAAAACAGAATGGCGGTCCTTTATTGGATATAAAAACGTTCAAGAAAGGGCGACTGCCACCGGAATCACAACGCGAACTTTACGTAATATCACCAGTAGAGCAAAAATGACAATTTGGAGGAAGAAACGAGAGTTAAGTTAAAAACAAGAACAAGTGATTTGGACAACGCTGTAAAGCAAAATGTAAGGCAAACCATTTATGAAATGTACGAACTAAAGAAACATATAACCTTGGAAACCCTTAAAACAACGTTGGCCGAAAAATACATTTTACATGTTTCAAAAACGTCATTGCATAGATTGGTAAGAGATTTGGGATTTCGTTTTAAAAAAACTGACAACAGGCGTGTTTTATGCGAGAAAGAGAATGTACTATTTAAAAAGTCCGGTTTTGAGGAAATATATGGAAAATTTGA
This sequence comes from Abscondita cerata, assembly GCA_030710515.1. Lineage (NCBI taxonomy): Eukaryota > Metazoa > Arthropoda > Insecta > Coleoptera > Lampyridae > Abscondita > Abscondita cerata. The sequence continues at coordinate 179,942 of JALBCR010001052.1, forward strand.
ATTCGGCGTGTCCTAAGCCTACGATTTTTTAGACGAGACTTGGATTTTTGAAGAGGATCCATTAAACGTTCGTGGCAGGACAATTCTACTAAAAGTGTCAAAAATTGGGGAAACGAAGGCAAACGTTTCATAATATTACATGCTGGCGGAAAAGAAGGCTTCATCGACGGTTGCGATCTAATTTTTCAACAAAATCTAAAAGTGCCGACTACCATGATAACATGAATCATGAAAATTTCGAAAAATGGTTTGAAGATATGTTGATGGCGTTAGAAGAACCTTCCATGATTGTTTTGGATAACGCTTCATACCATTCCCGAGTTACTGAGAAACAGCCTGCATCATCATGGAAAAAAAGGAAATAATGGAATGGTTAACAACAAAAATATAATATTTCATCCACAAGAAACTAAGTTAGAACTGTTATATTTATGTAAGCAACAAGTTACCTCTAAAGAATTTGTTATTGACAACTTAGCGTTAAGTTATGGACACGAAGTTCTTAGATTGCCCCCTATCACTGTCAGTACAACCCTATAGAGATGGTTTGGGGTATAGCAAAACTTACTACGATAACCATATAGGCAGAGATGGCTACGGAGACGTCCAGGTTATCAACATGTGGAACGAAGCCCTCCGCACTGTTTCCAATGAAGTGTGGAAAAAGAGTGTAGATCATACTGAAAGGTTGATTAAAGCAGATTTAGAAAAACAATATGTGTTTGACGTACAACCTTTAATAATACGTGTAAGTAACTCTGACTCCGACTCTGACAGCAGTAACAGTGATGGTGATATATAAACCTAATAATTTTTCATTTTAAATTTACTTATTTATTTCTCATTTATTGAATTTGCTTTAGTACGTAATGTAATATTTATTTAAATTCAATTTCAATGGAAACTGTTGATATTATTGTAAGTACCTACACAATAATGCCATTGGACATTTCTAATGATTTTTTAAATATAATTTATTTTAAAAGACGTGTAATTAATTTAATTCTTAACCTTAAGTCACACTAACTAAACAACCCAACTTATGATTGAGATGTTTGAGAACTGCAGATTGGGTTTAAAGCGCTCTCGATGCAGAGAAAGATAAATATATTGAACGTTAGACGTGACAGAGAGAGTGAGAATAAATACAATAGGTTTAGAATTTGTAAGTAAATTTATCTCTTTCTTATTAACAGGAAAAGCAATTTGCATGTCTCTGTCTAACCTCAGTTTTTATCTGTTTATGTACACCGCCCGCTGGGTTATTGCTTTTACTAGATAATCCAAAAGCGGAAAAATTAAATGGAATATACTATAGTTAAATAGAAGAAGAATAAAAAAAGTTTTATTTTGTTATCTCGTTCTAGTCAAGTTAAGTGGTAATCTTTAAAAAATTCAAAACTTGTAATGTGGTTGTTTCTGCAAATGTGCAAGAATATAATAAATAGATGCTTGTAGCCACTAATAGTCAGGATTAGTTGGAACGCTTAAAAACAAAGAATCATTCATTTTACAATCTAACCAAGCATAAAATCCTTTTACACAAAACTTCAAAAAATATGGAACTCAACGCACTGCATGGAATAGAGATACTTACAAAATTTGAATTTCCTGCACGTCCACTATCTATATTGACCGCCTGAAGATTTACAGCTAACGAAAATAATTTGCAACTGTGGCAGAAGTCCTTTGCTGCTGCTTCCATCAGTTTCAAAGTAGGAATAAAATCTTCTACCATGTAGTAATCTTCTTCTAAAAGTAAAACCAAACCGTTGTAGTTTTTACGATTCAACGAATTAAACACTGCGTTTGCTTTCCACCACCAGTGATGCTTAATTTGTGCAAATGTGGGTTGCCGTTTAGAACCATGTCTAAAAATATTTAATATGAACAATGAAGAAAACAAAATTTTCAAAATGAGATTTAAAAAAATTAAAGTAGATGATAAATATTTAAATAATTCTGTACTTACTCATCTGGTTCTGGTTCTGGTCCTGGAAAAGTATTCGGGTATTTCTGACTTGAGTATGGATAATAAATTTGTTTGTATTTGCAAAAGTCTATAGTTGCAATTAATTTATTTAAGTTCTCATCCACATAATCGTGAGAAAATATTAAAAGAACGCTTTCTATACCGGCTGCACCTCTTAAACTGTCAATTAAATGCCGTAAGTACAATTCTCGGTTATGAACCTTAAATAAACGTCCACACGTTAAGATTAATATTTTGCAATTGTTAAGCTTACTTGAACAATAATAATTAATTCTGTTGATACATTTTTAGGTTTTGGATTTGTTGTAGTTATATTTAATGTTGTTTGCTGTTGTTCATCTCTAGAGATAATTACTGTGCTATTTGTTTTTAGGGTTGTTTGTTGTTCTCTAGATATAATTATTGTTTGTCGGTTACTAGTATAAGCTGCGTATTGGATGTATATAAATATGAATAAACCCGTTAAAATAAGGAAATACAATGTGTTTAATTTTGTAAATAGTCCATCCTTTGTTGCTTTTCTAAAACAAAAACCATATTACTTTGATACTATATCTGTGGTTCTAATAAATTTGCAAAACCAAAAATTATTTTATTTCAATCAAGAGGTTTCTGAATGAGATTACAAAATAAACACACAATTTTGGCAAAATTTTGCTTAAAATCTAATAAAAGTCTTTAGTGTAAAAAATTTCAAAATTAAAGAAAGATTTCTTGACTAATTGAAGTAATACAAATTAACATAGACATTCGTTGAACAGAAGAAGAAACGGATTTTTAAAATAAAAATTTAAATGAATTAGAAAATGTTTAGACTTTTATAGAAAGAAATTGTAGTAAATTTGTGTTTTCTTAAACATAAATATTGATAAAGTTTTGACCTTGGCAGTTGTCTGTTTTACCATGTAATTTAATACAGAATATTAGTAAAATTGTTGATTTCACCCTTATTAGTTTTTTAACGTTTGTTGATTTTCCCAACGGTGCTGGGTCCTCTATAGGAGGTTATTTGGCGAATAACGATATAATTATTAAGTTCAAGACTTACATGCACATTCCTAATTTTCACGAAACTTTACGGTTAGAGCAGAAGTAGAAACCTACAATCCCCAAAAGTTAGATTATTTACGTCAGAAGCGCGAATAGATAAGAATAAACGATACCTAATATATTACTTATATAAGATAAACACGCATTAATAGATTATAAACAAATTCTAAATTAAGAAACATATTTTTATTTGGGGAAATGTACCTTATGTAAAATGTCATCCGTTTTGCTGTTTTGGCTACAATTTCAAAATTCCTAATGCGAGAAATTCATTTACTGTACTCCATTGCAATAGCATTATTTCCCGTAAAATGGCCCAACAATTAGAAGAAACAAAACTGTACTTACTGAAGCATGTTTGAAACCAATTTTGTGTTACATGTACATAATGTAACCTACTGGTTTCCTGCTGTAACGTTTACACTGGATCACCTTATCAGACAGATATTAGTATCTCCTGATATTATATGAACATTGCACTGCATTTACAAAAAAAAATCAAGATGACTTAATTTCGACGTAGAAAGCAGCAATCAACTTAGTTTGAGACAGCACATTGCTTAAATAAATTTTGCTATACTCACAATTGAATTATTAACGCTGTGCTTATTTTCGAATTTAATCAAACTACTTTATTTGAAACCCATGACTATGTAGTAGTTATCTAATCATCAATATTTAAGTTATGACATCACGTTCAACTGTGATAATAGAAAACGATATAACTAAAATATTTATGACAACAAACATTCTCTTTCTCTAACCGCTCATAATTAGTGAAACAACATCCAAACTATTTCCTTGAATTAAATTCAAATATTATGAAAATACAAGTAATTTCTATGATTGAATAATATCATTCTCCTCAATGCATATGGTGAATTGTTGAACGGGTACATTTTGAGGTTCTAACTTGTCGGTTGGATTTAGAAATTATTATAAACAATTCCTTCGAATCTTTAATGATGGGTATAATTGTATTTTTTCTGAATAGTTCTCTTCCTAACTGCTATAGAGCCTTTTAAACATAGGAAAATAGTTGCGTCCCAACACTCCTAACCATTTACTCCCACTATTTTATTTTTGCTAAAAGAACCGGGACTTGGGGTCAAGTGGAATAATCTCCTACTCTGCCCATTTGCCATTCGGGAGACTCGGACTATAGATCCCTGCAAGAGTTGTTTGGCCTGCCGTGAGTTTTTATCAAGGTAATGTAAGAATACACTTATAGGTGCTGTCCAGTAACTTTCTATATTCCTCATCTCCTTAATTTATTCGTCAGCAAGCGTGCCCGTTTCGCTTCTATTCAAAATTTCATAATAAAGCTGTTTTTGATCTAACAATTTGATTTAATCTAATTTTTTTTCTCAAGTCGATAACTAGTTAATAAGAACATTCGCATGTTTTTCTCTTCAAAAAAGTATGAAATTGTTGTGATTAGTAACGTCCATTGTTCTACTTCAACTTTTCCAATTTTTTTTAGTATTCCACCAACACGATATTATTTGTATTTTTATTCAGCAGCCAAAGTGTATTTACAGAGGATGAAAAAAAATTGATTCCAAGAATTATGTTATTATTTATTATTTAGCCAACGATATTCGAAACTTCGACAAAAGAGTAGACATGGTGATTTAATCATCCCTCACCAGTACTACTCCTACAAAGAAAGCCTACTGTTTGGGAATATCTACAAATAAAGTCATTATTTATTTTTTCTACGATCGTGCAAAAAGTGACTACTTTTTGCAGCAATTACTGTGCCAAAAGTCTCACTTTTTTGCATTAGCGCAAAAAGCAATTTATTAGTGCACAAAGTAAATTATTTTTTGCACTAGTGTAAACATTGTTTTTTACTTTTTAACTTAATTTTTTGATTGTAGAAAAATGTCGTGTGCATATTTGTTGCACGATGCACGAAGTTTTGATTAGTTATACAAATAACTATATGTAGTATTTGTTCGCGTATACAATTCATAAAAATCATAATCGATATTTTTTATTGATACTTAACAAAAACATATATCAAACAAAATTAACCATCTTCTTTTTTAAAAAAATAATTACATAGAACAATTAACAAAAAAAAGGATACAAAAATGAAATGTAATATTTGATCAATTAATTTTTAATTGTAGCAGTGACGCACAACAATTTTTTTGAAAAATGTTTGCTTAATATTAGAGGAATTGTCATTCTGTGTCATTAAGTCCAATTATCAAATCACGCATCATGAATGCCGGTTTTAGGCGATCTAAAGATCCATTAATTTTAATAGAAAAATATTTGTTATATCTAGAAATAATTTGAAAGTGGCCATCATATGGAGGCGTTAATGGAGGTTTAACCGCATGTTGACATTGATCTAACTCTTTACAAGAAAAATAGATTTATATTTTAAATTGTCCCCATTACTACTAGGTTTAATTGATTGAACATGTTCACGAAGCTTTGTTACAAAATTTGAGATGATATATTCTTTATTTGACCTTTCGAAAAAAAATTCTCCTGGCAATTTTAATGGAGTTCCGTAAACAAGTTTCACTTGCACCAATTTCCATAGAAAAACAGAACGCAATCCAAAAGAACCATTGGTAAAATATTTATCCAATCTGATGATTTTGAATGTGACAGAATATAAGCTTTTAGATACCTATGCCATCTTTATAGTAAACCATTAGTTTGCGGATGGTAAGCTGAAGCTCTAGAACGTTTAATGTCAAAAAAATTTGTTAATTTTCTAAATAGACATGACAAATTGTTTTCCTTGGTCAGTGGTTATAATTTTTGGAATTCCAAATCTAGAATCTCGAAATCCAGCAGAAATATCTACAATCGGTCATGGTTCTGGCCACCTTAAAAAACGGTCCATGCACATTAAATAATACTTAAAACCGATGTTAAAACTCCTTATTAATTTATAATCGTGCTAATTAAGGCAGTTTGTGTATTTAATAAAAATTTAAAAGTACAAGTAGTTGCAATTACACATAACAAGAAAAATGTATATAGGTATTAACAATAACAAGGTCAAATTTTAGTATTCAATTTAGATTATAATTTTTGTATGTTAGTTAGGTCAGGTGGAGGGTAATTAGTATGTTCAATTAGTTTAGATTTAAGTTAGATAATGAATAATTGGTGGTGGTTAGTAGACTTTAATTTTAGAAATTAGGTTTTTGTACATATTACTTAGATTTTAGGTATCACTTTTAAAATTAATAGTATCACTGTAAGCGTTAATAAATATCATTTCTGAAATCAAACGTTTTTAAAATTTGATTCCATGTTTAAAACTACAACAGAATTAAAATCAAAATTATGTCCTTCTGTGACGTGATGGGCCGACAAACCAGTACCATCTGTTTTTTTTGCAATTATATTAATGATTTTTATATTCTATTATCCAGCTTCTGGTTTGTTTGTCCAATATAAATCTTATTACAATTAGCACACCCCACCATATAGATAAGGCCAGATTTATCAAAGATGTGATAATTCGGATCACAAACGAAATCAAATTTAACTTTGATGCACATTCCAAGGACGACCATACTAGTACGATTAAACCCTTTATACAAAGGTTCATGATTCCTTCAACATATCGGGAAAAATTCAGTTTAAAAAGCATTGGTTTATTAAGTGTAGGAGGGTTGCTTTATATGTTGAGAAATTAGAATGCTACCACTAATTTCGTTTACGCTACCAACAAAGTAATTGTATCTGAGTCTAGTATCCGTACAAAAGCAGCTTAATGTTCCTATAAGTACTGCATACAGCTAAGAGTTTAGTGAACTAGAGATTATGTAATCTATAGAGAGCTGATTATCTAATATAACACCAAAATTCTTTACAAATGCTGGATTTGATTTGTCTCTAATGTTGTGGTTGTAATTGTGAATCTTTTTGCTGAATCTGATATTTAGGAACATTAAATTCAATCCTATTTTCGGAACACCAGTCACTTAACCGACTCATATTAGATTATGTTAAACTTTTATCAAGTCAATAAGCGATATATTGATACTTATAAACTCTTAAATCATCTGCAAACAGTAAGATTACATCCAATGCCAGTAATAAACATAAAGAACAAAACCGGTCCAAGATGAGATCTAGTGTGAATTTTAATAGCAGAAGACTGTTTTTGGAACAATTATGTCAATGGCTAATTGTATGTGTTGTAAAAAAAGTTTTAGAATGCCCAGTTATCTAGTATCCTTAAAATTTTTAGAAAAATGTTATAATTCGGTGAGTCAATGGTCTATTAGAAATCCAATTAATTTGCGTCACTTTTCGTTATAAAAGTTTCCATATTAAATTTTTGTAGAAGCTTCTTAATGTGGTGCTGATGCTTAAACTGAACAATTTCAATCCAAATCTGTTAAAGAAAATATCTTGTAGTATTCTTATGTCATCATTGTCTGCCGAACCATACCTTCAATTGAATTTAAAAGCGGTTCAATAATATCACAAATAGAAATAATTAAAATATTCCATCACGTTGGATGACATCTGTTCCTATGTGCATCTCGTCTCAGTCGGTTGTTTTTCACCCTCGCGGCATGTCCAGCCTAAGTCTGTTTTCAATTTGTGATTCTAGTTCGGCATCTGAGCTGAAGTCTCTCTTCTTTTACCTATTTTAACATTTGTAACTCTTATCTCTTAGCGGTTCTGCAACGTAGATCCTTCCATAGCATATTGTACTACATTTACTTTATTCACCAACTTCTTTGTTAAGGTCAGAATTTCAGTCTATTAGATGAATACTGAGAACACATGCTAATGTATTTCATTTGACCAAACCTGACCGTTATAGTCTACAAACACCAATACAAGAAGTTTCTTGTATTTAATGCAGTTTTAATTAGTCTCTTAATAACTTGTAACTAATCATTCGTTCTATTCTTTGATCGAAAGCGTACTTGTTCTTGTTTAGTTGCAGTTGTAGTTCCTTCAATCATTGATTTAGTATTTATGAATAGGTATCTGAATTCAGCAACTCTATTACATCGAGTATCTCACCTCAACTGAATAACAAATAATCTGCATTCCCGACACCCACTTTCTATACTCGTCGTGGATTTGGTGCAGTCGGGGAAAAGGGGAAGTAAAATATCTCACTTCTTTTTTAAGTTAGTCATTAAAAAGAACATAAAAGTGAAATAAACTGAAAACAATCTAAGATTTATGCATAAAAGAATGCAGCTATAATAAGCGCGATCATTATTGTAAAACTGTCACTGCCAGTGTCATTTTTATTATTTTTACTGCAATGGAACAAATCAATCGTTTTGATCATTTCCAAACTCTAAACGTAGAGAATCCAATATCACCAGTTGCGCGAACTGGAATAGTTTGCACTATTGGTCCTAACTCCAGAAATGTAGACGTATTAGAAAATATGATGGATGCGGGCATGTCAATAGCAAGAATAGTCTTAGAAGAAGAAAGTTACGAATACCATGAACAAACAATTAAAAATATAAGAGACGCCAAACAAAATTATAGCAGAAGAATTGATAGAGAATATTCACTAGCGATAGGCGTTGATACAAGAGGTCCGGAAATACGAATTGGTTCGGTGAATAGAGTAACTATTTTATTTTTTAATTAATTATATTTGTTGGGGTAGGAGCTGGTTTTAGAAAAACAATTTCTTGAGGAGATCGTTTATACTTATATTTCGACAGAGAATTTAATTCTGAGCAACTTTTGTATGAAACATTTTTTGGAAACGTCTTTTCAAAAAGTTCACCCCCGATCAAATGAATTTTTTAATTTTCGTAAAAAAAGAAATTGTAGTAACTGTAACCTACCAACCAACATTGTTCACCCCCGATCACATAAAAAATGGTTCCCGATTACATAAAATTTTTAATTTTTTAAAGAAAGAAATTGTAATAACTGTAATCTACCAACCAACACCGTTCACCCCCGATCACATGAAATGACACCCATTTGAACTTTTAATTTAACTAATGTTTCCCATATTCTATTTTAAATGGCGCTTTTCCTAAAAAAGCAATTAAAAAGTTGTTCAGAATTTAATTCTCTAGCAAAATGTATATGACCCCCAAAGAAGTGTCTTCCTAAAACCATCTAGAACCCATTTTACACATAATTTAAGAAAAACTGAGTGAGAATAAGAACAATTTTGGTAATTTTAATCGATATATTTTAACATTCTTTAGAAATTCAATATTGAATACCTACTCAACTACTGGAGTATATTTTAAGGGTTCGTTATGATTCAGTATCCGAATTTTTAATTATTCCATAAAGGTTTCGTTACTATAACGGTTAATATTAATATTAATATAAAGAAATTAAAAATTAACAAAAATAATTAATTTTACAGGGCGGCGCCACCAAGCATTCAACTTAAACGAGGAGAATATATGAGACTGACTACCGATACAGAATATTTAGAAAAGGGAAATAACAAAATAGTTTACATCAACTACGACAGTATCACAAGATATTTATCTCGTGGTGATCATATATACCTCGACAATGGTCAAATATCTTTGATATGTGTTGGTATTACAAGTGTGTACCTAAACTGCGTTATAGAGGTTGGCGGGATATTACATCGTTTTGCTAACGTAAGAATCCCTGGTGTCATTTTGAATTTTCCAGACGTTACCGATCAGGATAGACTAGATCTAGATTTCGTTATGAAAGAAGAAGTTGATATAGTGTTTGCTTCTTATGTTAGAAACGCATTTGGACCGATTGAGATAAGGAACATACTTGGCAAAAAAAGAGATAAACTCGTTTTAATATCCAAAATTGAAACCATGGAAGGTGTAAAAAACATTAAAGAAATTGTTAATGCTAGTGATGGAATTATGATAATGCGCGACTTGTTGGGATTAGAAGTTCCTGCAGAAAAGACTTTTATAATTCAAAATTTATTGGGGCCTCTTGCACATTTGCTGGAAAACCAGTCATTTGTGCAACTCAAGTTTTGCAAAGCATGATGAATAGAGATAAACCTAGTCGACTGGAAATTGCTGATGTGGGAAATGCAATTGTTGATGGAATGGATTGCGTATTGTTAACTGATGAAACGGCTATTGGAGATGATCCTGTTAGATATATTAATCAGATGAAAGTTGTTTGTAAAGAAGCAGAAGCGGTGGTTTGGCAACAAGAACTATCGCTTACTGTTAGAAATAAAGTTAATGCTCCAACAGATATCGAAACTGGTGTAGCCATGTCTGCTGTAGAAGCCGCTGAAAAATGTGAAGCTTCTGCAATTATTGTTTTGGCTATTAATAGAAAGATCGTGACTCTTATTTCCCATTTTAGACCACGATGTCCAATAATAGCGATTACGCGAAATCCAGATATTATACCCATAATGCTTTTGTATAGATCTGTGATACCATTATACTTTACAGGTGAGTGGATAGTGTTTGTTAAAAAAGAATTTAAAAAGTTTGCCTTTAGATATGGAAGATGATGACTGGGTAACTGATGTTGATATTCTGTTAAACTACGGAGTTAAGTTTGGATTAAGTCAAAAGATTATTCAAGAAAATGGCATGATCGTTGCTGTGATTAATTGGAAAAAAGGTTTTGATTATGCTAGTGTAGTACGTTATATAAACGTAAACGATATTATGGAATTGGTTTAGTTTGTCAATTATATACATTTTTTATTAAATACATTATGTAAAGATATTATCAGAAAAAATTCATCATTGAAAGCTTATGTTCAGATCACATTTCAACTAAGCCAATTACGTGAGTTGTCAGAGAGTTTATAGTGATTTTCATATACTTTGAACTAGACAAGGATTGGGACAACTTGCTTATTTCGAATGTAAACCCGATTTGAAAGTACTTCATGCAATCGGCAAATTCCTGTAGTTCGTCGATGTGTTGTTATTTTTGTAAATTAAATTTACTAAAATTCGGGAAAACCTAATTTTGTATTCTATTCAGTGGCGTATTGAAAGAAACTTACGTAACCAATTTTATTAACAAAAAAATACACCCCACAAACCATTTGTAATTTTTATTCTTTTTTCGAATTAACCAACTAAAGTTATGTTCTTTGTTTCCTTTTTGTTTATTTCTTCCTTTTCTACAAAAACATCAAAAGTAGTGTTTTGGTTGTTTCTACCGCCGGAATCCAATGACGTCCAAGATGTTTGAACTGCCCTCCGCACCTTATAGCATACATCCATCATCGACAATCCGGCTGTTTCTATTTCTGTTCTTGATATGCTTTGAACAGCGTTATTGATTCGTTGAATCCTATTCTCTGTAGTTGTAGGTCTTGTAGTAAAACAAAATCCTTAATTTTATCAATAAACTCCTGATGCAAAAAGTTGCTGCAAAATAATCTGTGCCATCCATCACGTTGGAAGAACATGATCTCTTTGGTTTCCAATGGTACGTCTTCCAGAAGGAGTAGTAAATTATATTGCAAAAAAATCAAATAATTTTCTCCTCTAAGAGGTTTATCCCAAATAAAAGAACTTAAATTGTATTGCTCAATATTCCGCACCAAACATTGGTGCTGCAATTCTGGAACTCGGCGTAAATAATGTGCTGCCCAATAATGCTCTCATAAAAGAGCCTTCGCTGGTTTTGACATAACAATGGCGTCCCCTAGCGACCATCCTACAAATTTGAAAATAATTTCCAGTCGTTTTTATCAATAATTTTTTTCCCAAAGTTCTAGAGTAATTAGATTCTGTGTATGCCAAACAAACAAACACGTTTGCGTAATTTTTCTTCTAGTATATCTAGTTTTCAGTACTTTCCCTTTCTTCTTTTTTTTTACCTTCTTAAATAGTGCTCACATGCATCTCTAATCATTCTGTTTATGTCGCAAACGCCCGGTTCTTTCCTTAATTTCGGATTTTGAATTTCTACCTTACTGTTCCACATTCTTGTTTCGTATGTCTTCCTTTATTTTCTTACATATACTTGTGAGTGGTTAGCGTCTTATACTCTCTACTTAGTTTGTTCACCCATTCCTCAGTTACGTCAATAAGTATACTGTGCGACTGCCTGCTGCGTAACGATTTTTAGAATTTACGTCTCCAACCTTACTTATAAGGATTTTTTGCATCCTTGAATCATGTTTGTAAATTTTTAAAAAAGGTAAACTTCACGATCTCTATACAAATCTATATCTATACAAATCCTAATATTTGAGTTGTCACTGAAAATCTTGATTTCTACGTTCTTGTCTTAGCACCCACCATGTACCCACAGGGTATTAACAGTAACATTTATATATTTATTCGTATGATACATTTTCATTATTGTATTGTGATGTAAGTGTTATGCATGGTGCCCCAGAAGATTAGTATAAACCTGTATAGTGTGATGACGAAACTGTGTGCAATAGTGGATTGGGTCGTCTTGGCAAAGCATTTGCTTCAAATTGGTTATAAACTATAAAAAACTATATATATTTGTGTGATCAAGGGTTATGATTTAAATTATGCACTATAATTATATTTAATTGAATATTTGAAAATATTATATTATTTATTGATTACTTTTAAACTAATCGTATTTTTTTTTAAATGTAATACACTGTTGGCTAGGACAACCTTACTTGGTAGAGCGTTCCAGTTTTCAAAAGACCTATTTGTTAGGAAGTGCTGTCTCACTGATGTAGTAAAATTTTCTTTTGCAAGTTTAAAACCATGTCTTCTCAAATGTTTGTTGTCACTAAACTTACAAAAGTTATTATATTTACTAGGAAATAAGTGATGTGTAATTCTAAATATCTGTATCAAGTCTGCTCTTAGATCTGTCTTCAACTTCCAGTATATCTAGCTTTTCTAACCTGGTTTTATATGGCAAATGTTTTAGTCCAACTGCCCATCTAGTTACTGCATGTTGAACTCTTTCAAGCAGAATTTTGTCTTTTTTGTAATATGGTCGCCAAACTGATAATGCAAACTCCATTTGCGGTCGTATGTAGGTAACATATAAAATTTTCACTAATTCGTGAAAACTATAAAGTCTTTATGTATACGAATCTTACTCAAAAAATGATACTTTTTCGAGATATCAATTTTTAAAAATTTGATTGGGTCAGTATCGACCTTCAGATATTTCATGTTTTTTAGGTTATTATTTAAAATATCAAATTCAAATTTTATTCACACTTAGGGCGGTAACAATCCTAACTGTCCGGGATCTAAAAGTTGACATCGGTTATATAGGGTACAAGAAAAAAAAATGCCAAACTTTGTAATCGAAAATGACGAATAGCTTAATGAAATCAAATAGAACACCCTGTATATTTTATGCCAGATCAATATAGAATTAAGTTCTTTATAAATTTGCTATGCATGTTCGTCTACCATAAATCAACTGTTAGCCGTGAAACTCGATTTTATCGAAAATTATCATCGGAAAATTAAGTAAGCGATGAAATGCAATCGTCAAAAGTTTATTGTTGTCACAGTTGAATTAGTGAATTAGTAATAATGAGTGAGTAAAAAAATATAAATTTATTCACCAAAAATTTAAAAAAATTTTATAAAAAAAAAATAATTATGAAAGCAGATAATTCCGAACCACATTAATCTTCCGAGAAAATTTTTTTTTTTTTTAATAAATAATTAAAAAATACAATATTCAACTACGAGAAAAATACTAGGAAACATGTTTGTACTAAAGAGAATATGCAATTTTACATCGTTATCGTCATCAGCCGAATCCCATCTTTGGAGTACAACAAATAGCAGATAACCTTGAAATTTTGAAAAATAAGGTATTGTAAAAAACAAACAAATTCCATCCTTATAGCTTACAACACCATATCAATATCTGACAAAAACAGATTTTGAATGCTGATATGTTTATTAAGAATTGTTTTCGTATTTGAAATCTCCACTTTACTCAAGATATTCGTTTCGGCTATTTAAAATAATCTAATAAAGCGCTTTTGTTCTAGTTTTGATGATCGATTCTATAATTTTGAGTTGTCAATAAATATGTTTTGATTAAACGTGTATTTTTGATAAAAAAAGGGTTTCACAGTTAAGGGTTAAGTTTTGGTGAACAGACATCAACAGCAAAGTTTTAGAGAATTTAATTCTTTATCGATCTGGGGAAAAAATATACAGGGTGTTCCATTTGTTTTTATCAAGTTATTTTTATTACAGAGTTTGACCTTGCCCTGATGAAGTCTCTTACGATAAGTGGCAAAACGTTGGCAACTACGGTAACCTTTTCGACACTGTTCAATCCCGGAAGACGTCTTTGCTTCAACAATGACTGCGGCCGTGGAAACTTCAATGTTTATATTCTAAATCTATTCATTTTTTCATGAACCTACAATAATTATATAAGTAGGTGTGTAAAGTTAGATAATTAAAAATTTGTGTTAAAACGTGAAATTCATAATTTTATTAACAAAAGCAATTAGTGGAAGTTATAGTTTCCAAAATTTAATAATTTTTCATTATTAAAGCTAACGACTCAATTAAAATTTCATCAAAATGTTGAATATCCAGCACAAGAGTGTGTAGTCTGAAAATTTAATCATACGCGCGGATATTCAATACACAAAGTTAAAGCTTTTAGATAAATGCTATTTCAAAACAAGTTGTTTTCCAAATTAAATTTTGCAAGTTTGTATTGTTGCAGTGGAAACGGGAGCAGGTGAAAGAGTGAGGTGCGAACGTACATTTATTCGATAAATAAAAAATGACAAGCATAACTGGAAGACGGTTTCGTCCTAAACAAACACCAGCAGAAATATTTTGGACCCGAACGCTTTTATTGATTTAGCAGTACTTGTCAATTTAAAATTTAGACGTTGGCATTTCTTTTTAGCTTTATACGAAAACATTCACTAATTCAAAATTTCACGTAAAAATTAACCGAGATTTTGTGCTACAAAGCACCTGTTATTATATTTAGATCAAATGTGATAGTGTAAATTGACAACAGTCACAGCAGAACATGTCATATCAGGAAGAGAGAAAGTGATGTTAGGGTAGAACGAGGGTGTTCGTGTTGATTGGGGACGCACAACGGGGTCCTACGTGACCTAACAAAGGCCAACTCACAACCGCTGCTGATTTAATGATGTCTTGTTTTAATTGCTGACAAATTGCCAATTGCCGCCCCTCTTACAAAACCCCAGTAAATTATTTTCCGGGTTATTCTCATACTTCCTTGTTGTTTTAAACTTAGCGCGTGAACATCTCTTTCTTGTGTTTCTTGTAATTCGTGGACGAAATCGATACTTTTTCTGCCGATTTATTTTAATTACATTTATTTCTTCGGGGCTTACTGTCAAAGGCAGAAAGTGCTCTGCCCACGACAACTGTGAAATCTCCTATTTATATTGAATGGTCCTGCTTTGTGCTTTTGCATTTAGATATGATGGATTTTATTACGATTACATTCACACTATGGGCGCGATGTCTATCGTTGAAATAAATATCAATTATATAATAAATATATGCAAGTTTTTGTAATCTTGATTGGAAAATTACGGAATATACAACACAGTAGTTTTTCTCCGGAAAATAAGTAATTGTTAATTCAAGAACAATGATGAAAAATAATAGAATGATTTTAATAGTAAACATCATATGACAAATTAATTCAAAAATTAGATAGTCAATATATCTAACATAATATTTTTGTGTTTTCTTATTTTTTTCTATATCTTCTTTAACTTTTTTATTATTTTTAAATCTAGTTTGGTTCATTTCTTAGGGAATGGTCTACCAGAACAGGTAGGTACGTGTTTACTTTGATGTTGTGTTTATCTTATTCTGAGGTATTTGTAACAAAATTGTTTGGTTTGGTAAAACACTTAGGTATGTTCTTTATAAGGATCTGGCCACTTTTGAAATTCAATGTCATTTCATGACTTGTTCTTTTAGTATAGGTTATACAGATGAATCACCACCAACGGGACGGAGATTTATAGCAAAACAGTAAAAGTTTTGCAATTTTAGGTGCTTATAGGTTGATAAATTTCACATTTTAAAATTATATTTAAATATACAGTATGTCCCAAAAAAGTGTGACGCATCATAGTTATTTTTTTTTCTAATGGAAGATCCTGTATTTTATAGTGTTTTTTGATTACCCGTAAAAAATAAGGTATATTTTCATAAAGGTTTCCTAAACCTATATACAGAGCGCTACAGAGTGTTCTGAGTTAGGTCGACTTTTCTTAAAATAAAGAGTATTAAAAAAATTCAATATCTTCTGATCCCACACATCATAACAAATTTACTCTTACGTCTAAATAGTTAGATGAATGTATTCTATGATTAAATATTAAACATTAATCATGCTTGCATATTATTATTTTTCTGCTCTTCATTTTATTTGTATGGTTTTTCATACCAGAACCTTTTTAGCTTTTTACTTTATTATTTTGATACTGTTTGCATTACCTTTTTTTCGTGCCTTCAATCTTCTTATATTTTTTCTTTGTTCAGTTTTTTATTCTTCTAGATTGGGGTTAAAATTTTTTTTTATTGCTCAACTTATTTATAGAAGTTTTCTAATATCCAGATATTTTAACCTTTTAACTTTTACAGTATTTTCTTATTTCATGATTCTGTATTATATTTCCTATTCTTCTTATTTCTACTCAACATCTCTTTGAGTTAGTGCTTTTGTAGCATTTTATTTAATCATTTTTGCTTTTTCAAGCATTCATTTTAGAACTTTATTTTCTGTATTAGGTACTTTATCTATTTAAAGCAATACTTTTTGTTGTTTGTTCGTATTCATTATTTCAAGCTTCCTTGAATGTTCTCAAGAAGTATATCCAGAATCTTATTATGAATTTTCACTGTTTCTTTTTCATGGCTTTTCTAAATAATTCCGTTTGTGTCTGTTTTTTGCAGATCATTTTGGTTCCTTCCTATAGACAACTTTTTACTTTTATTTAAATTATTTATCAAACAAACTCAGAAGATCATCTGAATCTTTATTGATTGTTCCTTTTTTTCTATTCTGGACAATTCACCAAAACTCATTTAAAGACCACATCACTTTGAATTGAACTTTGTATCCAAAGGTGGCAAAAATATCAGCAAACAAGAAGAAGTACATTTATTCTTCAAAGTTATAATAGTAATAATAATAAAGCAAGCGACACATAAGAAACTTCTATCATGTTTTAATAAAATGGTAAATGGAGACACCCGACTGGTTTGAAATAGGTAAAACATTTTTAATTCCAAAAACAAAAGAGCAACATATCAAACAATTAGAGACCGATAACTTATCTCATAGGCATGTACAAGAGTTTAAACAGTATCACGACAACACGATTATAAGCAAATCTGGAAGGAAATAACTTATTCCCAGCAAAACAGAAAAGGGTGCACAAAAATAGTTATGAAAAATGGGAATTCTCCTGATAATTTGATAATTGTAGATCGCAATCCTTCTATAGGAGACAGGGAAAATAAAACTCTTTCAACTCTAGTTACTTCGCGACGTTTTGAAACGTTCCATTTATGTAACATAAACGGTGGTGTTTCCTTCTTCAGTGCGGTTGATAAATTAGTGAAAGTGGTCGAAAATAAAATTGTCATCATTTTATTTTTCGACCACTTTCCTGGAATGTTATCAACCGCCTGAAGAAAGAAACACTACCGTTTATGTTAAATAAATGGAACGTTTCAACGTCGCAATGCAACTAAAGTTGAAAGAGTTTATTTTCCTGTCTCCTATAAATTGCGATCTGCAATTAAAAATAGTTATGGTTGCAAAGACCACATTCTAGTAAGCAAAATGATCAGTGAAGTTTACAAAAAAGATGCAAAAACTTATCAATTGCTTGGATAGACTACAAAAAGCGTTTAACAACTGCCCCAATATTTGGTTCCTAGAATCGAATATACCGATAAGAAATGGGATTTACCAATTCATTGTCACCGTTGCTTTTCTGCCTGACCTTGACTGCGTTAAACTCGCTCTTGAACAAATCAAACACCGGCTACCAATACCAAAAAAAAACAACAAAATTAACCTTTTATACATAGATGATTTAAAATTTATAGCCAAAGATAATGGGGAGCTCAAAATACAACTGAAAATAGTTAAGGAATTTAGTGATAATACAGGAATAGAATTTGCCCATGCGAAATGTTCCAAAGTTGCAATATGTAATAAAAGAAAAACAGAAGAAAGGATAATAGACAACTGAAAGAACGGCAATAAGAACACTTGAAGATCACGAGTTTTATATATGTCTTGGAATAGAACAAAATTAAATAACTATTGGAACATAGGTTAAGGGCGGGTTATTTAGATCAAAATATGACCATACGACCCAATATTCCTTAAGAAAATAGTGCTGTGGAAAAAGATACAGGGCGTTACATTAAATTTTTTTCATTTTTTCTTAATAATTTTACTGTAAAGGTCCCTTACAATTTGGGGTCAAATGTTGCCACCCATTTTTAAGCTTTGCCACACAGGGCCATTTTTAATTTTTTGATATATTATTAAGAAATATCTTTACATTCGATTAAAGTTTTTATGAAAAAATGGCCATGTGTGCATCTAAAATGTAGGTTACTAAGCAATTTTTCCAATATCAAGGGTTATAGTGCATTCATTGATACAGTCCCATAGTGACCTTGCGCTTGATTAATAAACACTAGTTATTTGTCCAACAAGTGAAAAGCGATTCTTTTTTCACTTGAGCTCGAGCTCGAGAGTGAGAGTGGAAAAAAGGCTTTCCTCATGTGTTAGACACAACCTTTTTTCCACGACATTCTCCAAAAACCAACTAACCAACCCAAATGAAAGAAAAACTATTAATTTTAAAGGTAATATATTGTTTACATGATTTCGTCACAATTTCGTACGTAAAAGCAAAAGTCAACAATCGGAGTGTTATAGTCTTCTAACTTTTAAATGTAGAGTAACAATGTTTAAAAGTCGAAATATAAGATACTAAATTAAACAAAAGTAACTGAATAATAATAGTTATTTGTGTAACAAAATTAAATTGTTTAATTAAGTTCCAAGTGACATTCTTGCAACATGCAACATTTTTTTCCTCAGTAGTGAGGAAAAATAATTTTCTCACTATTTGTAGAGAAGAAACGTCTGTTTTAAGTATGTCGTAGAGAAATTAAATTTTGGTGCACATCAAAACCAGTATGGCATTTCATTTTTACATACATGCACATAAGCATCTTTATATTTTCTTCCTGTTGCATTGTTTTGTTATGTCAAACGTTAATTGCGATTTTAAACAGTTTAATTAACTAACAAGTTATAAAAGTTTGCATCCAAACAGTTCGTATGTACTGAGATTGAGGAAAGTTTGTGTAAAAGATTAACCGGTGGTAGGTGTCTGATTTTTTTTAATGGTACATTTTAATGTGGCATGGTGCACAGACATGTGTGGAAAGTATGAAGATTTTTGGAGCAACCCATTTCGTTCTCCTGGATAATAAGAAGTTAAATATTGTTACGTTCTTATCACTTTGTTTCCTATCGCTTAATCCGCAAACGCGAGAATTAATAAGAATATGGATTGAATTACACTTATTATTTATTAAGACATGTACATTCATGAAATTTAAAACTTGGACACCACAATTTCTGTAAACAAAAGTTTGCACATTGTGAAGCGGGCTTAAGGGTATCATTTACAATTCTAACAGCACGTAGTCTCAGCAGGGGTTATCTTATAGAAGGACTGTAGAATGAATCATTACACTAAGCACGTTTTAGAAAATAGGTAATTTACGTTGCTTACTTAATTTTTTTTGGTAAATATACAGCAAGGGGACCCACCTCCGATCGCCTTCTAAATAGGTGCGTTGGACGCGGCTTCCGATGCGGAACAACTTTTCCCTCTGACATAATTGGGGGTCACGTCGGTAAAAAGATATTCACCTAATTAAAGATGTGTTGCTGTATATTTACCCCGATCGCACCTCCCAACCAACACCGTTTACCTCAAACCACATGCAAACATGTAATTTTTTAAGAAGAAAATTGTAATAACTGTAACCTACCAACCAACACCGTTCACCCCCGTTCATACAGCAAAGGGGACCCACCTCCGAATACCTTAAATTTCACATATATTGTCAAGACACCTCCCGAGCAACTTGCAAGTAATTTTAATCGGGGGTCATTGTTTGTTAAAAGTTATTAACGAATAAAGTTAATGTATTAGTTAAGGTCTACTACGCTCTCTAAACGTAGAATATAAATGAAGTAAGAATAACAGCAATAACCTGTAAACGTCTCTAAACAAGTGTTGGAGAGTAAGTGTTCTCATAATAGAAGACGTCTCGAATGTACACGGTGTGGTACAATTGAGATTCCATTGTACGGCTGTTATCACCACCTTCATTTGTTAATAACTTTTTAAGAACAATGACCCCCCAGTAAAATTACTTGCAAGTTACTCGGGAGGGTGTCCTGACAATATGGCAAAGACGTCGAATGTACAAAGTGTCATGGTATTCAAATTACAATATTTATCACATCTTTAATGGTGAATATCTTTTTTACCGACGTGACCCCCAATTATGTCAGAGGGAAAAGTTGTTCCACATCTGAAGCCGCGTCCAACGCACCTATTTAGAAGGCGATCGGAGGTGGGTCCCCATTGCTGTATATTTACCAATTTTTTCTTTAAAGAATATATTTGAAGGTATCGCTGATTAAACACCATAGCTCGATTAATTATCGAATCAAAATTTTGTTTAGGAAGCAACGTAAATTACCTAAAATTTCTAAAACGTGCTTAGTGTAATGATTCATTCTACAGTCCTTCTTATAAGATAACACCTGCTGAGACTACCTGCTGTTAGAATTGTAAATGATACCCTTAAGCCCGCTTCACAATGTGCAAACTTTTGTTTACAGAAATTGTGGTGTCCAAGTTTTAAATTTCATGAGTGTACAGTTCTTCTAATTTATATAAACACACACAGTTATAATACAAGTTACAAAAACACTTTTATTTATTTATTCGTTTGGTACATTTATTATACATATTAAATGTTTCATTGTTTCGTCAAACTTCATGTAATGACTTTTCCCTATGTTGTTAATGCAATCGACAAATAAATAGCTGAAAGAAAAAATAATTAATCTCAATTACATGGTTCTTGGATTTCGGTTTTGGAATTGATTCAGCCGAAACTATAATACCCAAAAGTTATGTTATTATCCCATTTATTTATTTATTGGTATGGTATATTTTAAATATTGTATTGTGATGTAAGTGTTATGTATGGTGTCCCAGAAGATCAGTATAAACCTGTATAGTGTGGTGACAAAACTGTGTGCAATAGTGGATTGTTTCATCTTGCTTTGCTTCAAAGTTTAGGAAAACCACTAAAACCTAAACGTGCCAACCGTTACCCATCTTAGTATTCATATGTAAGTGTAAACATTATAGAAGGTAAATAAGAACATAAAATATAACAGCACAGTCATTGCATGACAACATAGAATATACTGGTTCAAGCGCCAGTCACGACAATGATGAAAAAAAATACTTATATTACTTATATTACTCGAACTAAACATAACTTTGAACTGAACTGTAAAATCTACCTGAGCCCTTTAATACCTGTCCAACAAAAGACTTCAGCGCGTTTAAGAACGTTCAGACAAAGGACTTTCGGTTCCGTAATGTTCGGATAAATTCGAGAAATTCCAGTAGCGAAATAATATTTTACAACGAATTATAAAAGATGCAATAGAAGATAATAGATGGGTGGAAATGTGTAATAGATGGGATAGTGGTATAAGGTGAGGTTGATTATTTTATGGATGTTTATAATTATTTTTATTGGGGTATTTTGGGAATTAGAAAATGATAAGATAAGTTTTCATTGTAGATTTGAGTTGGAAAGGGTTTGATTTGTAATGATGACTACAGACCTACCGTCGTTTGAAAATGTTCAAATTGAAAACTGGAGGACAAGGCTGCCCAATGATATTTTTACAGAGATGTTTTGCGATCTTTTCATTTTAGACGTGAAAAGTGTTCTGGGGTCGCAACAGAGTGAGAGGATTATTTATGGTGACGGGATAAAGGATGATGAGGGAGGAGGGAATAGTTGGGAATTGGGATTGAAATAGGTGTTTTTTTTTATAGAAATTGTTGCCACTGGTTGTGAAAGTTCCTGGCGTGGCGGAAAGACGATTAAACAGTTGTTTGCAAAAGATTTGTCGGTTTTGGGACAAATCTGTTGGACTCGCGGTTTACAACTTTTGAATGCCTTCTATGACACAATGGTGGCTCAAACAAGAGAATAATGTTTTAGAGTATGGAGGCAAAGTCGCTGAAGAAGCATTATCATACAAAGCTGCATCAAGATTGTGATATCGAGATAACAGCAGTTACGAAAATTGTACCACTTTTGCCAATTTATAAAAAAAATGGGAAGAAAATGGCTACTGTCACCACGGTAGCGTTGTTGCCACATCGTCAGGACTAAGTCATCAACAACAACTGCAAACGTTTTTATCCACTTTATCATTTATCCATGTGACTTGTACCACGCAAAAATGTTATCTCAACTGCAACTCGCTTTATTTCAGCAGCAAAACTCTCCCAAAACACTATGGCATCATCAATGACATCCCAGTCGGTCACTGTGGACGCCTACATTTTTGTGAATTTTATTATCGCAACTTCTAAAGATTTTGTAACAGCTTTAAGGCTTCAATCACGCCCGAAGGTTCCAACTCTTCCCAACAGCTACAGCAATAACATTCTAAAGCCCTGCAGACATTGCAAAATATTATCCTCATTTCTTTTAACTTGCCAGGAAGCACTGTACAGGCTCCACATCAAGTTAAACAAACCTTTGTACAGGCATTCCCCTCTATTTCTTCCACATTGTTGCTAAGGTAATGATAGTCAATATTATGTCAATCAGAAAAAATATCAGTTATCTTTAAAAATATGCATTTTACTTTTCTTTTCAAGTTATTTGCGTTTTTAAGTATTTGAGTTTTTTTTAAGTTTTAAGTGCCTGTGACACTGCGTTTAAATACTTCAGTTTTTTTAAGTTTTAAGTGCCTATGACAATAATTTTAGTTTGCATATTGGAAATTTTTTACATATTCATCTCACTTGGCGTAAGTGAAATTATAACATAATCTACCATTGCCATTTTTGTTATGTTCTTGGCTCAAGATGGATCCACCTACCAGGGAAAGATACCATACCCATTGTGCCATGTGCATGGTTATTATTAGAAACCTGAAAAAGTCCAAACTTGCGTCATCGGTTAGAGGTCGGATAGACAAGTTTACTAGTCGGCACGGTTGTAGAGCATATGCGGATGAGAACAGATTTTGCAACAAATGCGACTGTAGTCTTCACAAATGTTGGGTTATTTTATTTTATTTCATTATTGTCCTGTAAACTATATTGTCAATAACCACACTTAATCATTTCTAGCGTTAACAAACCTAGCAAAATTGTAACTGTTAAAAAAGCTGCAAAGGATAATTTTCTCTTTTATCATAGATGTGGACGTATGAAGTTTACGAAAACTTCATAACATTTTTTCCTCGCGTAATTATTAAGGACGAAGAAGCTTGCATAGATTGTATAATCGAAACAAAATAACAGTAGAGGAAAAGTTTAAAGCAGATTCTGAAAAATATTTACGTTAAACTGCTAACTAAAAGAAAATCTCCAAAGTAGTTTATTTGAGTTGTAATAATTGTTTGAGATTACCTTTGCTGTTTGAATTGAAATATTTGTTTGTTTTGATTGATAATGTTTTACGTTTCGGGCATAAGTAACTTTATTTAATTGTGATTGACGCATTCATAAAGGAAGTAAGATCCGTATATAGTTTTATTATTTGAAGAAAGCATTTGATAAGCAAGTTATTCTGACTAATTCAAAATATACTTTGCCGAAAACTTTTTTTCGTTAATTATTACTAAACCAATATTTATCCAAACCCAGTTTAATTTTTGTTCTTATGATTGTCCATATTCAATCATAGGATCTATGCATAAGATGTTTAAACTTGAAGTTGACTTTATGTTTGATTTCAACAATCTTTGAGTTTGCTTTACGTATATTACTGGTATAAACTAAGAAAAATGCCAACAGTTAACTGTAACGGCATGTGTGTGTTAAAGTGCAAAGCGCTATCTAAGCGATAGCTTTAATGCTTGTAACACACGTTGCCGATAAAGCCAAGATAACTTGTACAGAAGTACACACGCAACAAAAGAACATCATCAGAGGTGTATACTTAAGTGCGGTATACGTATATTTTATTTATATAAGTAATCATAAATGATTTTTTTGTTTAGGTTTGATTTTATGTCAGAAAATTTGAAAAAAAATTGAATGATTTTAATTGTAGCATTGCCTTGATAATGGCCGAATTATTTTAGGCCGAAACAATTGTCGGTTCTTATTAAATATTAGATTTTTTAACAGTGGGTTTGACATTATTTAATAATATTGTTTGAAAAAAAAATTTTCCGAAAAATAATCAATAAATTGCTTATTAGGTACTACATTACAAAATGCAGTAAAATTTGTGAATATAACAAACATGCTTATCATTAAAATCCACTTTCAACAATTAATATGTTGTACTTAGAATCTTAGTATCAGAAAAAATAAATGAAAATTTAAAATTCAGATTTTCTTGAAAAAAATCTAAAATCGTAATGATGATTTTCATCGACAAATTGGTAGTCTTCCAATCAGGTACATTTACTCCAATTTAACTGAAATTGTGTCTATTAGAACTTAAGTAAAAAAAATTGTTTAGCAATAGGGTCAGTCAAAATAGTGTCTAAATGTTTGTTTATAAAGACCTCTTGTTAACGTGAAGAGCCTTAGTGGTAAATACTGTTATAGTTATAGTTAGTATACTATAAGGACAGGTAGGACCTGTGATAATTTGAAAATAAAACTAAACCGCGCCGACACGTACGACAATGAACCGTTATTATACATGTTGAACTTATGAAAACTATTGACAGGAAGAATGTAAAAACTTGATTTCCTGGACATTGTAAAAGTCAAAGGTCCGGGTGTCAATAAAATGGTTACCGGTCATATATCTGAAACTAATATTCTCACAGCTTGAGGAATAATACTTTTTTAATAAAAGTGCACTTAAAAATCACTGAAAATATTTTCAAGTTTCTTGAATCATTACTAATTATTTTTTAAATTGTAATTTATAGATAATTTTGATAATTTTTTTGTTTTGTATGTTTAGTTCTATATTAAAAATAAAGTGGTCTCAGGTCTCAGCCACTTCTAACAAATGTAGGTACGCTTTAATTAAAAAACGATTTTAATCAATTATTACTTTGCTCCAAGGATGGCGTCAACTTATCTAAAAAAATTTAATTTAACATTATACTTAAGATACGTGCCCACAATCGCAGGTGTCATAGTGTTATGACGTATATGCGCATTAGTTCTGTAATGAGGCGAGCAGTTGCTCGGTGTGTAATGTGCGCCATTTTTCTTATCGTATGTATAAAAAAGCTATTTATTTTATGCTTTATAAACAAAGTTGTTTCGCCAAACTGCGCTTTTTCTGTCAATACTGAAATTTTAAGAGTAAAATAGGTACATATTTAAGTCCGTAAAAAAATTGTGAAATAACTACATTTTTCGTGTATTCGAAGATATTAGCAATCACAATTAAAATCATGATTTATGCCACGAAAACTGATTAAAAACCAATCAACCAGCTTTTCTTGTCCAATGTAAAAGCAACAATTCGCAATCTAGAACCAAAATAAACAATTCTCGTACTGTAGGTTCTCAATAAGTAATATTTGGGCCTTCTTTGTAGAAGGGTTAGTGATGGGTCAGTTAAAACTCCAAGAAGCCTTTTTTATACCGACGTTTCGGTCAGGCTGGTTAAAGAATACACGTTGACATAATAAGGAAGATCAATTCAAATAAATTATTCTTAAGGTGGGCAGAAAAATACTGTGTCGAACCTTTGGTTGAACGTAACCATCCGAAACATAGAATCAGAGATATGTTATCTCTTGAAGAATATAATGATTAATTTTAGAAAAGAAAAGCAAAAACAAATTTTTGTGTTCTGTGTTCAATAATTTTTTTTAATTTAATACACCAAATCATAAAATAAAAAGAAACAAAAATTCTCAACATTAAGCACATTCTTGTAATGTATTCGGAAATAACAATCTTTTAACAGTGTAGATTATCTTTAAAATGTCAACTTAAACTGATTATCAGAACGTTGCATCGAATATCTGCAATTTGTAGCTTTGTAAAGAGCGTCACGTCAACAGCATTTCGATCGTAACAAATAGTTATCGAGGACCTATAGTAAGTATGTAATAATAATAGAAGATACCTTCGCACTCTTTTTACAAATTTTAATGCAGGCCATTCAGTCAACACACACAATTGAGAATGACGTACTACAACGAACAACATAAGGATTGAAATGCAGAATGCAGAGCAAGTACAATAGCACTTGAGAGTCGCTACCTAAGGCGAGCGAGCACTTGAGCCCTACATATAAGGGTCCCTTGGCATTGTTTGTGGGCCATACTTCGAGCATATGGTGAAGAGTATGGGTAATGATCCATGATTCCACGTATGCATTGCTTACATTGTTTGTTATTTTAAGAAATTGGGCAATTTAAAAATTATTAGATTGACCGCATGACGTGGTGTTTTATTTTGTTTCTTTCAGTTGTGTGATTTCAAAACAGACACGGTATTTAATTATGTAGGACGTACGTTTCACTTATTAACAATGACGTAGTTTTTCGTTTTTCGGACGCATATGATGCATTAATTGACGGTAAAATTCATTCCGTTTTTCATTCATTCATTTTTAAGTATGCCTCATCGAAGTAAGTAACTTTGATCTAAAACTTTTTTTCATTCTTTTATAATTACGGAGATAGGTATGTGAGTTTTGTGTTTTTTTTAAATAATTTCGGAAATTGAAATATTTCTCAACGGAATCGAACTTGACCCAAAAAAATGGCCCAATAATATCTCTATCTTTAATAATAAGTATCGTCAAAGGAATGGAACTCTAAACTGCAGCGTCTATTTTAACGAACGGGAAATCACCAAAAAACTATACTCGGACACGTGTTTCAATAGCTAAGCTATCATCATCAGCGAACCAAGTATAGTTTTTGGTGTTTTCCCGTTCGTTAATAAGTATCCTACTCTATTGGGGGCATCCTGTATAGTTGAACCAGTAAAGTCATATATGGGATTTTCTTTTTATTAAGAACCCTATGCGAAATTTGAGTCGGTATTAATTAGTGCTTCGATCAAGATGAAAATTGAGCAAAAAATAGTAGTCATGCGCTTTTTTTATTATATTATTTTTGTTTCCAAAAAAATCGAAAAGTTGGATAAATTGCAATACTCTTACAATGTAAAATTTAATTCAACCTACCTAAAACTTCTTAATTTTTATAATATTTCATTCCTGACGCATATTTTCTTTAAAAATATAAAATAGGGTGGTCAAATCACTTTTTTTCAAGTAAAAGTAATATAGGAACGTACTTATTTTCTAAAATGGTTATAAGTATTTTAAAGTAAATTTGTGTGTAATGAAGTAAATTTGTGTGTAATGAAGTAAATTTGTGTGTAATGAAGTAAATTTGTGTGTAATTGAATTTGGATTAGAATATATTTTTCTGCTCATGTTAATTTTATCACAAGAACAAATAAGTTGATAAATACTACTTTTTTCATTAAAATCTAATGAATTATAAAAGTCATCTTCTTCAGCGGCGGATTTTGAAATTACCAAGCCAGTTATGTATAATATTCATTCTTGATAGAGCAATTAGACCGTTCCGATTCACCAACTAGTTATTGGAACTGTTAATTATATTGTCAGTAATATAAAAGTAATGGTAAATGCTGATAATCATTTTTTACCAATTTTTCTGAATTTGGAAGTGAAGCCAAACAATGCTAGAAAAAGTTAATTTCTTCCACAAAAGTATCATCTATTTCAATGCGATATATTTTTAGTTTGTAGCACAATATTTCAGTTTGTCTTTATCGCCTTATTTAAAATTCCTAAGGACCCCAAAAAAATACTTGTGATGCAACAGAAACACTTTAACATGCATTTCTAATTTGCGAGTTAATCTGTCGATTGATATGTACAAAGTTTCTATTCGTAATCTATTTCAATCAGCTAATAAATTTGAGGCACCATCAGAAAACTTGGTTTTGCTTAATAAAACTAGCCCTCTATGAGTTGAACCCACAAAAAAAACGCATATAATTTTTGTAAAATCATAAAAAATGGAACTGCACCTGAACAAGCATCAACGCTAAATTGTCCAAGGATTGTTCAAAAAATGTGCGGCACATGGAATATAAAAAGCAAGTTTATTTTTTAAATATCTAATTATATTGCCTTTTATTTTCCTGGCATGTTGCTTGCATTGCTATGTGATTATAATTGTTTTATAAGCCTTGAATGCGAAAGAAGTAGATGTCAATTGTGAATTATTTATACCGTCTCCATCTACATTCTCTATCAAATCAAACTATTTTCAAATCATCTTCAGTCACTAACGTTTAAAGAGCCGTAATAGTTATTTACATTAGGGTGTGGAAAGTAAGATTTTACGGCGCTAGAGACTTGCGGGAGCGCCCTTAAATCACTTTACACACGAAATTTGTATAATATTTTTTGGCCGACGATCATCATCAAAAAGTAAAAAAAAAACAAAATTATTTTTACTGATTTTAAGTAGGCTTGGCTGTTTAACCATTTTGCCATACGCCACCTAATATGTGACAGTTCATTTGTTTAACTGGCGTATAGATGACGCCATCAATATCATCATCAATAAAAAAATCAAATGTGCTCTTATTCTGTACATTATCATGTAACGCATAGTGTAAAGTAAATTTTTAAAATCAATTTATCAGTTTTTATACTTGGTTTATTTTTAAAACGTTCCCAAACAGCAGATAAATCAGCCACTACTTTACCGCATAGTAGCCGTACTTTACCGAATACACGGTGCGAGTGCACTGTACGTAATCATGACGTTTCAAGGTTTGTAGTTTAATGTTATTTTGATGTTTACACGTCAGGAGGCCAAAAATGTGCTTTACACTTCAGGAGACCAAAACATATTTTCTCAGAACACAAGGCATTTAACTTTTTATTGCAGTTTATGCAATATCAAAAGAGCAAAAGCAGATGCAATCAAAAGTTAATCCGCTTATCTGATAATATCTAGGATAGAATTTGGAAATTATAAAATATTTCTAAGACGGTTAACATTTTGAAAATTTACAAAAACATTTGGACTTTATAAATTTCATATTTAACCTGTACATTTTAAGTGACAAAACTTATTGTAGGTGCTTTCTTTTATACAACTAAATTGAGCAACTCGAAGAGATCTGAGTATCTCAGCTCATTTGAAAAACAAATAACCGCCGTTAACTGAATCCTATCTCAACAACTATCGGTTTTGTGGGCTTGGCGTCACTTAATGCAATTGGAAAAAATGGAAGTTAAAAGATCTGACTTATTTTTTAAGTGAGTCGTTAAAAAAGTCACCACGTAGTGTCATGTATAAAATAACGTAGCTTTTATTCACTTCAAATCTACTATCATATTCTTATTTGACGTTACAAACAATAACCCTATCTAAATTTTCATGTCTGTATTTAGAAAATAGGCTGAATAATTAATTTTAACACCCTGTATCTCAGAAAGGCGGGACCTTAGATCCTTATTATTAAATTAAATATTATTATTTTGTCTTCTAAAATAGGGTTACAATAAGGACCTTTACTTATGAATCACCCTGTATAAAAATGAATACATATTTCCCTTTTTCACGCCATAATTTGAGAACAACTTTACCGATTTCATTTATAACTTTTTTTAAGCTCAACAATTATAAAGTTTAACTCCTAGTAAAATAATCTACTATTGTGTTTAAAAAATGGATTTGATTAAATTGCATATTAATAGTAAATAAGAAAAGTTAAATCTACTGGTACAACTTATGAAAATTAGGTTCCCTATTTATGAAAAAATTATTAGGATAAATATATTTAGAATTTGTTGATTCGTACGGACGAAAGACATGGATATAATAGTAAATAAAGAAAACTGAAAATTATAAGAAACTACGTATTTCCACTGACATTATTTAAAGTTATACACTTAATAACAATCAATGTTTTTATAGGTACATACGCTTCGGCATTTCATTTTCATAAGCTTTATTATTGATTACGAAACCAAAAAACAGTTTCAAGGTAAACGTAAATTAACGGATATTTTTCATAACGTATTCAATTAGAATATTGAAAGGACATGCTTTAAAAAGGTAAATTTAGTT
Source organism: Abscondita cerata (assembly GCA_030710515.1). Lineage (NCBI taxonomy): Eukaryota > Metazoa > Arthropoda > Insecta > Coleoptera > Lampyridae > Abscondita > Abscondita cerata. The sequence continues at coordinate 210,354 of JALBCR010001052.1, forward strand.
CAAATCACTGATTTCACAAGTGCAATTGCCTCTAGACATTCAAAAGTCAATTTTTGCGTCCTATCTTTACACTCGAACAAACTGGAATAATCACCAAAGAAAAAAAATCATATTTTATCGAGGTACGCTTTATGGGAATTCGAGGTAGGCATTGCAAATGTACATCGTTAGGTAATGTGATTGCAGTTGGCTGCGTCGTGTGGGAGCGCGGACCACAGTGGAAATACTCTGCACGACATTCACGAATGCAGCAGGACTTTTTGATTTTCTATTATACTTGCTCATCCGTCCTACATTTCTCCATGTGAGTTCTTCAGCTCAAAGTGACGTATTTTAAGGGTGTTGCACTAACGTAGTAGACGAATTTATGTAGTTATGTTATGGATGCACAATTATCACACTAGATTTTTCTTCTTATTAACTTATATTAGTCAATTAATAATCGGTAAACGAATTTTATTTAAAAATTAAATAAAATCGGTTACAATGAAATGGTACACAAAGCGTCAAAAGTCAAAGTAAAGTAATTGCTAGCAAATGCAATATCTTGAACAGTTCAAAGCGCATTACCATAGCAATACAATACGCGGTCGCTCTTGGTAAGAAGTTCAAGTGCCTACGAGAGCTCTTGGTACCCTCCTAGGAGGTTCCACTATTGGACCCAGTCGTACGGAAATGAATTTATTGTTCACACTCTTTTTATTACTGATTTGTTCGTTATGCGTTATTATTTCTTTCTTAACATTCTGATTAGTGTACATAAAAATTCACAAGACATGACCAACGGCAACGAACATTACGTTTAAATACAAAATTTTTAACTGAATTACTTTAGTTATTTAGCAACTAAATTGATATTAGGTAACGTTATAATTACCTAATTTATTTGTTTTGCTTCTTTATATTCGTGGGTTTAAAATTGAAACGGTTATAATTATTCTTTACTGTAAATCTTAAGCCGGATGTCATAATTAGGTAAACAACTTGTTTTGCAAAAATTATATCCTTGGTTCCCAAATTTTTTAATGACTGTATACCGTTGGAAAATATTTTAATATTGTTTATGTGAGTACTATACATTTTTAAAGCAGATTTAATGCGTATTAAATCACTTCAATTAAAAATCAGAATAATTTTTCAATATAACAATTATTTCAATGACTTTACAAAACTCTACCACGTGTTTTTCAGACCAAAGTCGATTTAACAAAACAAGCTTAGTGAAAATTTGCTTAGTGCAATACCTGAAGTTGCAATTATGAAATCGCACCTGTGAGACGTCCACCTCGTTCCCCAGATTTGAATTCTCTGGATTTTTTCTTTTCTTGAGATCTAAAATCCATTAAACAATGAAGAAGTATTGTGGCAACTGGCAGCGTCTTCAAGATACAACAAATAATCTTAGAGATGATCAGGAAGTTATGCAAAGAGTTAATTTTAATTTCCGTCGTCGTATAAATCTTTGTATTCGCGAAAATGGTGGATATTTTGAACATCTAATGAAAACCAACATTAAATAAATTTTTTTTATCCATTGGCGTAGTTACACATAAAAATGTGTACTTAAAGGTACCAAAATTTGTCAGATTTGTTTGAGCCGTTTCAGATTTCTGAGAAAGAAAAGATTTTCAACAATAATGCTATCAATTAGTTACGAATGCGATTTTTGCGAAAACGATGCGATTTATCGAACCTTATGTAAACTACCTTTTTTGTGGCCCATAAATCACTTAATCCACATTTGATACATAAACCTTCGTTTATCCATTTCAAATGTTTAATTATTACCCAATTTCCCAACCAATTTTTATGTTAAATCAAGTTAAAGTAAGTATGTGGTAGAGTTTTGTAAAGACCTTTTAGGGACACCCTGTATAAATATGTATTCCAAAAAATTGTTGCTGATTTTGACGTCTTAATTTTTGTATTGGCCCAAAATTTATTTATACCTATTCCATAAAAACAATTTTAAAAATTCTTTAATTTTTAAAATCTGAAAATCTGATAATTTTCACAATTTTGCTTGTTAAAACCATATGAAAAGAATTTGTAATTTTTGGGGCTGTTCCGAATAATATGGAAAATTCCAAATAAGTTCTAGGTCAGTTACAGAAAAATTACGCATATTTTCTATTTAAAAGTTAAATCCTTAGTTGCAAATATAACTCACAAATAACTTTACATTGTTTAACGATATTCCTTATAGAAAAGTTTTTTCTTTTATTGAAAATATGTTATCAGATCGAAAATTTAGAGTTTTTGTTAAAGATAAAAGCAGTAAATTTAGATTATTAAATAATGGCCTTCCACAGGAATCGTTCATGCATCTGTTCTTTTTAATGTGTATCTTTCCTTCTTTACAATGTCGAAAATTCGTCTACGCCGGTGATACGACAATCTCATTTCAACATTTGCTTCTATGTTAAAAAAACAAAGATTTCTTGTTTTTATTTAAGTAATAGAAAACAAAATCGAAAACTTAATGTTATCTTTAATAAGAGAGACCGGGGATAGTTTGGACACGGGGATACATCGGGATGGTTCAGATTTCCCGCCCTAAACTGAATTTTCGATCATGATTGGTTGTATATATTCGTAGCACTGCGAGAGACCAGTTAAACAAAAACATACAACCGCCACTCTAAAATTGTGATTTCTACACAGTTTGATTACATTTCGACACCTCTGATATAACTTTTAAAGGTAAGAACGTACGATTTTTCTGTAACATAGTATAATGTTTTGTATTTAGCGTTCGATTTGTATAAAATGAACTGCAAACTACTAAACTAACAAAACTTATAAATCTTTTACAGTTTTGCTATAAACCTTCGTCCCATAAGTGGTGATTCATCCTGTATAAATAATTATAATATTTTTCTCTTCAATGTCAATAAATTTCTTTATACAAATAGTGAATGTTTGGGAATACCAATAAAACGCACAAATAAACATCAATGAACCTTTTAATCAACAAACATCATTGTGTATGGCGCAGTCGTTAGACGATTAATTCTTTGGCATTCGTTAATAGTATGATACGTCATCCAAAGAATGTATCATTATTCCATGAAACTTAGTAACAGTACCACAATCTAGATTTCAGGCTACGAATTTTAAAATTATAGTACTACAACGGAACGATGAAATAACTGACAGTTTAAGCGGCAAATTTGCATTTTTTAAATTTTCCAACACTTTCCTGAGAAGACAATCACTTATAGAAATCCTGTATAAAAGTTTGAGCGTCAATATCGCGTTATTATTTATACATGTATAGGTACAGACCGTCAATAAGCTTGGAAACGTTGCGCAGGTGAAATGTAGCTGTTTATAGAATTTCAAGGCATGTACCGGCAATAGTACCTCCCGGAGGTACTATTCCGGGCAGAAGGTAGTAGATATTACTAAGAAATAATACAAATTGCTGCAGGATAAATTATAATTACCTATAATTTATTACGTTTCTGGTTAGTAGAATATTTACTTAACAGACTTAATTATCGCTTGTACAATTTTGTATTTTAAATTAGTCATTGTTAAAAAGTAAGTTTTACATTCCCATGATATATATTTGCGCCGCAAATGTGGTTATTAAACTAAAATGAGAAAGGTAAAAGATAAAAATTTATGATGAAAGGTAGATATTTTCTCCTATAAATTATCAGTAATTGGATTGTTCTTCGTTCAGGAGGGGCACCAAAAACCACTATGACGTTTTCAGGCAACGTTTCGTGCAGCAGAATGTGCACTTCTTCAGGCCTTTAAAACAAGTGGCAGATCATTTATTTGTTTTAAAGGCCTGAAGAAGTGCACATTCTGCTGCACGAAACGTTGCCTGAAAAAACGTCATAGTGGTTTTTTGGCACCCCTCCTCAACGAAGAACAATCCAATTACTGATAAAAATTTATATTTCACCTTATATAGGACGGTAACTGGAAACTAACTATGCGTTAAAATGTTAGTTTCAATTTATTTATTATTAGGTAAGTTTTATATTAATTTAATGGTCATGCACCTTACAAATTAACATCTTTTAGGAATAATTATGCTAATAACAATTAGGAAAACGAGATTATTATAATTAAAAGTTAAATTAAAGGATTTTTGGACCGTTTTCTCTTTTCATACCAAATTCTAGTAATAGTAAATTAATTGCATAGAAATTTCCAGAAACATACTTTCTATTTAACCGTATTTTCTTATAAAATTGTAATGTACTAATATTTGTACTTCAACAAGTATAATACATTATTGTTAAAATAAGTAGTTAATTATTATTGTTTAATTGTAAAACTACCGGTTTTGATGGCACGTGCCATCATTTTCAAGTTTTAAATTCTTAACCTACAAAATAATCACTTATTGTGATCTGATACAATTAAGATAAAAATAAAATCAGAAAAAGCCAGTAGTGACTTACCTCGATGTAGTAAACATTATTATCATTAAAATAAATATATCTTTAAATTTAACTTTTGTTTTGGACATCGTGATTACTATATGCAGTCCTCAAACGACTCAAACGAATAGTCGGAAAAATGCGCTTAGTAAAGTAAAATATGCATAAGAAGTGACACCTGTTGATGAAAAACAGATCTAAACTAGTTTAAAATAGAATTATTTGTTTACAATTTTTTTAACATAATCCAATTGAATATTTAATAGATTATTGGAAGTTATGTTTTTATTATGTAAACTTTTTCTAGATTTAAGATAATTTGATTATTATTGTGTATATGTAAATATTTGTGATTTATCTCAAAATTGAAATTAACATTGGAGTATAATATGTTTTGCGAAATTTAAGGTATTTGATTTGAATAGCCTGATGGCGCGATCGTGTTCTTTGAATCTGGTAATGAATGATCTTTTTGTGGAGCCAATGTCAAATTTTGGACATGTTGAACAGGGCTATCAATGTTATTCCTTATAGTATATAATGGATTAAAAGTGTGGAAGGCTAATTTTATGTCGAATTTATTAAATAGGTGCAAGAAATTATTACAAAAATTATTGACGAAAGTTAAGGAAGTAAATTTGGTGTTAACAATTAAGTCATTGAAAATGATGTCGGATAAGTTTGTTGAGCTTTTTCTAAGTGTCTTTTCAAGTAATCATTAAAAATCATTTTGTGAGAGAGAAATGTTAATTAACCTATGTAGGTACGAATTAAAAGCAGCTATTTTATGAGACCAAGGATGGTTCGAGTTTGTATGAATGAAAGTTATGTAATGTGAGCATAAGGTCTAAAAAAGGAAGTTTATTGTTATTAGCAAGTTCAAAGGTAAAATGAATGTCCTTGTTTATAGAGAAGAAGAAATAAATATTAAGAAGTGAAATATCATTTAAACTACCATCAAAAACTAATAAAATGTCGTCAACATAACGTCTATAAAATAATATTTTGTTGGTTATTGTTGTTCAGAATTTTTTGTTCTAAGGAGTCCATGAAAATTTCGGATAAGAGAGGACTTAAGCTAGAGCCCATGGCTAATCCAGAAGATTGTTCATAAATAATGTTATTAAATTGGAAAAAATTTTGTTTTAAAACTATGGTTGTTAAATCGAATAGAAATTGTGTTTCAGAATCATTATGGTTGAAATTAGAAATGTGTTGTTTCAAAATTGGTAGCAAATCTAAAATTGGAACTGATGGAAATAAATTAGTGACATCAAAAAAAACTAGTGTTGAGCTTTGAGGGAAATTGTTAACTTTTTTAAATATTCAATTAATTCTAAAGAGTTTTTAATTGAATACTTAAAATTAAAATTGATATTTTCTTTTAAGGTTGAATTTAACCATTGATTATAAAACCAATGTTTTTCTTTTGGTTAAATAGACGCTGCAGTTGGTGTTCCTTTCCTTTGATTGATTATAAAGTTACTTAACCATTTATTGATGTTGTAACTGTATACTATTGGCGCGGAGTAACAAATATAATTGCTTGAAATCATTCTTTATTTTCTTATGAAAGCGGTACTTCTACGGTTAAGTAAAAACCAATAAATTCTAACCAAAATACGAACATTGTGCCACTCTTGCAGCATATCGACCCATCTAGAGTCTGAGAACAATAGTTTAATCTGTGTAAACACGTTGCCATCAGCCCAGGTACTGACGAAACGAGAATCATAGCCGTAGATGTGGGTATTATACCAATATACAAAAATAATGGTATATAATACGTAAGAAGTAAAATTTGTAATGTGATCTACTATACAAATAAAATAAATAACATATAAATAATATATGACATAAATATAAAATAAAATAGTAATGCAGATATCGTCAGTACATTTATTACAATTACAATTAATTTGCGGGGACCGATTTTTAGGCATCAAAAAGTAAATTTGGCTCAATTATAAAATTATGTGGTTGTCATGGAAACTTATCAAAATGAATAGATAAAAGTAACAGGCATAAAAATGTTCATTAAAATAACAATACATTAGTAGGTAAAATAAGTATATTTAAAAATAACTGACAATACTCACTCATGGTTACAATAAATGGTCATTTAACTTTCTTCCTCGTCTGAAATTTCCATTTCGGAATCAGAATCGCTGTCTTGTGTGTTTACTGATATAATAATTGGCTCCAATGTTATCTCTACTTTATATTCAAATACTGTGTTTTACAAAAGTTTTGTATCTATTTATATCTTATTAAACGGTGGAATATTGCTGAATTAAATTATTTACTATGAGAAATAGATTCCACAAAGTAAGGATTGAAACAATAAAAGAAACCAGATAATAATTCATATCAAGGTAGATTTTACTATTATAATATATTTACCTACTAAAAATATGATTTTCCAAATGTATCAGGTACCTACGCCACTGCAATACGGGAGATTCGATAATTCTGACAGGTTTATTATTCCGCGCCAATAGTATACTGAGTATAGGTAATGTAATTCTTAAACAATAGGTCTTACAGGTAAATTAGTATTTTCAACGAACTTCGTTCGTTTATGAAATCGATTTGTCGTCCGTGCGTCCGTGTGTGCGTCCGTCCGAGGCCTTTCTAATGGTCGGACATCATTGTGTGATACATCAATCGATTCAGCTTGGTGTCCAAAGCTTAAGTTTTGATGTGCATTAAAATCAGGCAACGGGGACGCCGAGCCCCGCGATATTCCGTCGAAAAATTAAAATTTCAAATACGTCCAAAATCAATGTGTGGCATATATTTAGACTCCTCTGGCATAGCTGAGTTGAAATATCCTATCCCCCATAAAATCGGGCCACAGATACCCGATGCCCCGGGAAATTAAGTTTATTTCAAAATCCAAATATGTCCAAAATCAATGTGTGGCACATATTTGGATAATAGAAAGTTAGCAATGACGGTCTATTGGCGCTAATTATAACTTTACCATTCTTTCCATATTTGGATAATACGAAGTTCGTTGCGACAATGCCTTGCATTTTCAACTTGTTTACTTTGACGTTATTGAAATTGTTGTTTTTATGAATTTTTGGAAATGTGTATAATTTAGGGATCAAATGTCCTGTAGGAATTAGATATTTGACTTTCTTAAATTTTTCGGGTATATTCTGAAAAAAGCTATTTAATTTCGTTTTTGATGGCATTAGATCTATCTGTATTGATATATTAAAATTATTTGAATTTAAAAAATTTTTTGAAATGTTAATATAGTCTGCGTTATTTAAAATTACTAAACTATTGCCTTTGTCAGCTTTGGTTATTGTTAAGTTGTTGTCTAAACTAATTTTCTTAATTTCTAGAAAAGTATTAAAATTTGGGTATCTAAATTTTATTTTGTAATTTTTTTTTATAATACATTGTTAAGCTAGAACTGTAAAGTGATGTAATATTTTAAGAAATCTCCAGTGCACGATGATATACCGCCAGTGTCCGATGCTACAATAACCAACAGTTACGAAATCATTTTACCTTTGAGTGTACAACCGGGTCCCTCCTTTACGTTACCTGCGCAACATTGAACGTTTTCCACGGTTACGATTGCCCGTACATAATAACAACGTAATGTATTTGTCGACACTAAAATGTCACAACAATTGGTCGAATAATGTATTTGTTTTGATGACCTACTGGTGTAATTATAAATCAATTTGAATCGGCCATAGTGAAAAACATACTTTTGATAACATTTCATTAGTTTTAGAACTGTGAAAATGACACCAAAAAATTTAAATTTTTAAGTTGAGGCGCCATTTTGGCGAATTGAATTGTCTAACATAAAAGTTATACTAAAAAAAGTTGTTTATTTTAATGTCCTCTATAACCCCTTTTTAAACCTAGAACACATATTTTGTGCACCCTGTATAACAGAGGAACGACAAGGTTTTAGAACGAATCTAGAAGCTATTTTTATCATTCGCCAAATAACAGCAAAATCAATCGAATGCAATAATGCCGCATAAATGTTTAAAAAAAAAAAGTAAATAAAAAATAAAAAAAAAAAAAAAAAAAAAAAAAAAAAAAATAAAAAAAAAAAAAAAAAAAAAAAAAAATAAAAATAAGATAAAGAAAAAAAAAATAAAAAAAAAAAAGAAAAAAAAAGGTAAATAATATTTTTTTTAAATATTAAAAATAAAAAAAGAAAAAAAAAAAAAAAAAAAGAAAAGGTGAAAAAAAAAAAAGATAAAAAAAAGAGATAATAATATAAAAGATAAAAAAATAAAAAAAAAAAAAAAAAAAAAAAAAAAAAAAAAAAAAAAAAAAAAAAAATAAAAAAAAATAAAAAAAAAAAAAAAAAAAGAAAAAAGAAAAGAAAAAAAAAAAAAGGGGGGAAAAAAAAAAAAAAAAAAAAAAACGACCACAGAATAATAAATATATTCACTGCGTTCATACAGATATTTCACTGAGCGATAATTTTGGTTTAACACGTTAGCGACGGTATGCATCGCCGTGGATGCAACTCGACATTTCCCGTTCCAACGACCAGGTTTGCAGCCAACATTCATAAACTAACGAACGTGATAAAACTGTTATTTATTACGTCATTGACACGTCACAAGTAGCATTGTGATTGGCGCAACACGGAGCATGTGCAATCGAATTATCTAAGGATGCATCCTTAGCACGCGTAGTTGTTGAAGAAATACCTAGACTTGTAGATTACGATGACTCGGAGGCATGAACATCAATTAGTTCTATGCCGATAGACAGTATAGAAGAACAGATCGTATATGATTGTAATGATTATGTTTTACCTGTTGATTCAACGATTGTTCCGAAAAATGACTTGGTAACACCGGACAAAGACGCAGCTCAAACTAAATCGCGTTCTACTACACATTCAAAGAGAAACGTTGTTAGCAACAAAAGTTTACTTACATTTTTGTCCAGTGGTAGTGAAGAAAGCGACCCCTTTAGCAGCGATAATTCAGTCGCTGACCTTCCTACGAAAACGAGTCAACAGAAGACACCGACGATCAGTCAGAAAATTTGAATAACCTAGGGTTTAGAGACACCGTCACGCAATCAGAAATGCAGCTTCATAACGAAACAAGGACAGATTGCGAAAAGTGGACCCCTATAACAGATTAGAACTAAATTTCGAGTTATATAATGAATCTTCAAAAATAAACACCGATACGTCTACGATGAAGGATCCTATAGACGCATATAAATTATTCATTACTGATTAGTTATTAGAAATGATTACAGAAGAAACGAATAGATATGCAAACCAGACTAAAACCAAATCTGGTAAGTTGAGAACTATTCGAATAGACCAATGTAGATCTAAACTATGTAAAATCGATGGAGAAACTGATGTGAGACCCTGGGAACACACCTCTGTAGATGAACTAAAAAATTCTTTGCTGTTGTAATGACGATGGGTATAGTGCAAATTCCATGTTTGTCACTGTATTGGTCAAAAAATAAAATGTTCCACAATAATTTTATATCATCCACAATGACGAGAGACAGGTTTCTGTCTCTTCTGAGAAATATACATATCGCCGACAACACTGCTGATATACAAAGCAGATTGTACAAATTGGAACCGCTACTCAATAGATTTTTGATAGATTTAAAAATATTTTAACTTCAGACAGAAAACTGGTAATTGATGAAAGTACGGTGCCTTTCAGAGGCAGACTACTTTTTCGTCAATACATTCCAAGCAAGTCTCACAAATATGGTGTAAAACTGTATAAACTCTGCACTCTAAATGGCTACACACACAACTTGATTGTCTATTGCGGTAAAGGTACCCTACAAAATCAGAATTCCTCACATGCGGAATCAATTGTCTTAAAATTGTTAGAGAGTACAGACTTCATGGAAGGCAGAGTTTTATATGCCGATAGTTTTTATTCAAGTTTGCCTCTAGCAAAGTCTCTTTATGAAAAGAAAATATTGTATTGTAGTACCCTACGAGCGAATCGCAAAGATATTTCAAAACCTTTCGGAAAAAAATGAGCAAATCTCAAATATATGGAGAACAATTAGACAATCATTTGAGGATTATAAAGTGGGTTGATAAAAGGCCAGTTCTTATGAAAACAACAGATCCTACCCACACTGCATCTTTAGTTGAAACTGGCAAATTCAACAGAGTTGGTGCCTATCAAAAAACCTAAAGTTATTTTAGATTATAACGAAGCCAAAAAAGGAGTGGATATTAGCGACCAGATGGCGTCCTATTTTACAGTCTTAAGAAAATCACTCAAGTGGTACCGGAAAGTGGCTTTTGAATTGTTTTTTGGAACAGCAGTGGTCAACGCTTGGATTATATACAAACATAAGTAAAACCGAAGGTGCTAGAGTAGCGGTTCGTAAGGCACGAAAAATCATCGGATATTATGATAGCTGTGATGGTAATCCTGAATACTGCACAGAGTGTTTTAATGTTGCACATAAATCCAATTAAGTTATAAAATTGTTATTTTATTTTTGGAGTAAAAATATTTCTCTTACTTTTTATTTTTGCTATATTCTATATGAAGTGATAAAATTACATTATTATACAAAAATTGATATTATACTGTTCTCCAAAACATTTTTTTTTTAATTGAAGTCAGATAGCAACAGTTTTGACTTTTACAAATTTTCAGCTGCATCGATTCCTTATATTAGCCTTTAATATTTTTAATTATGCAAAGTAACTGCTCCTGGTTTGAAGTTAAGATAATTGACATATAAGAAGCGAATGCCAAACATTATTTTGGAAAAAAAGTGAATCACTATATTAAAAAACATGTTTTTTCATTACAATTCGCATGCATCTCAGGCGATGCAAGCACTCTTTGAAAAGAGATGTGACTTTCATCTTTGAGGATGCAAGTCGGCAGTGGCTAAATCTTCCCAAAAACGCTTCCGTCGTAAAGGTGCAGCCAGGAGTAGCCAAGGTGTAGGCTAAAGAAAGTAAATTCGTCGATTTCCGATTGGGCGGTATATCGCGAAATGCCACTGCTAAGAAATAGTAAGTTTCTATAACCGCTCGGCTCAAGTCATGAATAATATTCTTGCGCGCGATTTCCGTAGGATCAGCGGCTTCAAACGTTCCGACACCCACTGAAATTTCTGAGCAACGAAATATTATTATTCTGTGCCCAGACAGTAAAGTGGAAATATGCAAGACAACGGTACCGATGTTAACTTACACAGTAGATTCATATTGACTATAAAAGAACAAAACAGAAAATGAACAACGGTACTAAGACATACTCAAGCCTTATAGTAAATGACCAAAGAAAAGATATGGAAATGGGAAGTCAATATACAGTCAACTAGAAAAGACGATCAAACAGGAAATATCGTATCCATGCAAAGCATTTCTTCTGTGTGCATAACGTAAACGACCTGTCATGTGAATGCGCAGAACACAAAATTATAACATGTAAACTATCGTGACAGGTCCTTTACATTCTGCGATTATTTTAACCAAAACGTGCTATTTCTAATTCGGCAATAAAAAATAGGGACGGACATATTTTTTTAATGAAAACGACCATTCGCAGCAATTATGAACAGAAATATATAGTTAGGATCCATTTGTGTATTGGTTATTAAAACATTTAGAACAATTACATGAAACATGATATTACTTTTTGTTTATTTATTTATTTAAAGATAAATATAAGTTTCTTATATTAAACTGTGACAATATTTGTTAATCTAAAATAATTATTGTGAAAGAGAAATCGGAAAAGTCTAATAAAAAAATTTTTTTTTGGTGTACTACCACTTACTAATGAATAATTAATGTTTTTGTCAAAAGCAAAAACAAACCTAAATATATAAGAAAATACAAATGATCCTTCCAAAGATAGAAAGGAATGCTCTTACATAACGATAATAATTACAAAATAATAAAGATCTTTTACTTACAAAATTCTCTCTACATTCCTTTGCCATGACTAATGTAGAAAATCTAAATACATAGTACATTACATCTAGTAATCTCACTAATACTATTGACTGTAAAATTGTAGAGACAAAATATAAGGTGTGTCGATCTTTCACAAAAGTATTTTTCTTTATTATCGGGAATAAGGTTTATTTGGATGCGATGTATATCCGTCCCTGTAAGGTCCCGGTGATCTGTTAGGACGTCTGTCATTATTTCTGTGGTCTCTGTTATATTCTTGATATCGTTGATCTGAATAACTACTTTGATTATTATTAGAATATTGAGGACGTCCAAAATTCCGTGAGTTTTGGTTACCACCTCCATAGCCTCTATTGTAGTAATTATCCTGTCGATAATTGTCTTGACTGTATCCTGCGTGATTGTACGATCTTCCACGGTTATAACCTACAGAAAAAAAATAACTTTGTTAAATGTAGTTGTAAGTTGTAAAAGGTTAGTCGATGTCAAAATAATAACGTCACCGTCCACATTTTTGAAATTACTAATACCACAAGTTTGAGGAAATTATTTTTATTTATTTTGTTCGTTGCAGTTTCCTACGGATCCTTTCTCATAGGAAGGAAATTTGAAAAGCAACTCTACTTCAGTTTTGTTGCGACGTTTCGCATTGAGTAGTCAATGCTCCATCGGGCAGTGCTGAAGTTTTTAAGACGGTGTTAATTGGAACTGATAGAACGTCGGCACCATTCATTAGTTGATTATATGAATTATTTAAACATTTAAAAATTTGTACATATTAACATGAAGGAATTTGTAGTAATGAAATTATTTTTGTTACAGAAAGTAACACTATTACTAAATAAAATCTTTAAAAGCTATTTTGCTTAATAACACTCTGTATTTCAATCGTCAAATAAACAACTAATACTTATTAGTCTAATAATGCAATTAAATAAACTAAATAAATAAAATTGTGGAATAAGAATTTACTGTCATTAAAGTATAAGTAACACTTCACATTTATAAACGCTGAATATTTGTTGACGTCATTTGACCATCACGGTAATGAACGGTTTATTTTTTTTGACAAAACGAAAACAATGAAAATAATAATTACAATATTAATACCAAAAATCCTAAGTTTTAAAAAACTTGCAGATTTTTTCAGTGAATTTTTAGTATCACTTTTATTAACAAACGTGTTTTCTTAAAATTTGTGGATTATTAGTTTCGAAATATAACGAACATTCTTATTTTGACACCACATACAAAAAATAATAATAAAGCAACGTGAAATAATATATAAAATATTATTTCCGTACTCAGTTAATACCCGGCCATGTTTACATTTCATCTTTCCAATTTGAAATTAAATAGATTCACTTTGAACAGCATCAACGAGAATATTTACTTTTTTACAAAAACTAGTATAGCTTGAAATTTCAAATTATCTCCGTAAAGACAATTTAAAGTTCATACAGTTGAAGTTAAGTTAATTAATTTAAATTGGGAACGGTCAAACGGCAACTCACTGGAGCAAAGAATTAAATCGATTTCCTTTATGTTTGTGAAGTTAAACTCTGATCTGGAAAAGGGAATTGCACGAAAAGATAAGTCTCTATAACATTACTGAATTCTTTAAAGTTTTTCGAAGAACAAATGTCTTTGTATATCAATATGACGGTGCTTATACGTTTGAAGATGTTCCGATAACATTTTTAAGAACTAACGATGTTGACATTCAACATTCCCTTATTTGGTCTTATCTTACCTGTGGATCGGTTGTGATAGAATAATAATAATGTGAATGAATAGGGGCTGCGAGGCGTAGGGGAAGATGTGATTGTGAAATTAGGCGTGTCAGTGGCGGTGACGGGAGTACAAAGACTGCAATTACGCGCTCTGCCGCCGGCACTGCTGTCATTGTTGCGTCACATCCGCAAACAAGCATACAATGGCAGATAAATTGCTTGTTTTTACTAGGCGGGCACTCACTGTTTACATTCCGAATTATGTGAATGATTATTGGTGGAAGTGTGATTGAATTAATATGAATTTGTATGACTTTATTACATTGAACTGAAACTATTCATGTGGTTGTGCCAATCGTAACAGGCATTTCTAAATTGCTTCATTATTGTCCAATTTATAACTGAAAAGTATTTTTTGCAATGAAAAACATCGGGTAAATCTGTATTATTTGTTATAAGTAAATTATATTCTAATTTAGTTCACATTTTTCCAATATAATATGTAATTATTTATTATTGTTCTAGAATTCTGGAAATAATGTAGGTACTTATTTCAATCATCAAAAAATTATTTAATAAACCGACTTATATAAAGCAAAATAACTAAAATCTATTAAAACCAATTAAAATATTTAGAAGAAATTAAGAGAGACTTCCCATAACTAAAAGATTGATGTTCTGACAGCTTCACAAAGACTAGGGAGTTGATTCGCTAGCACGTTCAATTTATGCCACGTGCTTCTAAGTACACGTGACTACTATGATCAGTTGTTAATTAAGCGCACATTATAATTAACAAACAGAAATGCGTGAAAACAAATGAATAATAGCTGAATTGTTCCCCGATTTTTTCAGATTCACTCAATTATTACATTCGCTTGCCTAATTGTTTTAAAACATTTCTTTGAATCTTGTGACTTAACCCCTAATCATCTCAAAATAAACTGTTTGGACATAAAAAAACATAATAGTTTTTCAATAATTTATTTCAAGAAACTAAAATACTAAGTGGAATTCTTAAATCCGCCCATATCTTTTTGAAGAAAAATTTTCTCAAATTATAGACCGTTGAGTATATGAAAGCATCATATAAATAAATTATTTACATCTTTCGTGATGTGAAAGCTAACATCGAAAGAGTCTCTCAATAATGTACGTTTTAAAGATAAGATGCCTATGCAGAAATATGCGAATTTTGGTATCCAATGAGAGCATTCTTTATGACTAATTACAAACACCAAACTGCGTTTAAAAATCAGTATCCCAGAAATGACCTCATCTCATAGAAAATGACAGGAGATAAAAGAAGATGGAGATGACATTGTCAGAGATTCATTGAAAATCTCAGGAACTGTACTTTGATTAACGCATTCAGGTTGATACAGTAGTCAACTATATCACCCTGGGGTTTTATTAGATTTACAAATTTACTACGATGACGTACGGCGTAATTGAAAATGGCTTAGCTACACCCCTCCCAAAAGGATTTAAAATTCCCATTTCTTAGTGAAAATTTTTGATTTCTTGCCAAGACTAAGCCAGACTTTTAGTTGTATTACGAAAGAAATTTGACGTCTGGGTAAATGCTATACGAACGCACACCTTCTTTGAGTACGTTAAATTAACCCATCATGTTGTAGTTATCTAGCTGGGGTAAAAAATGTGCGTAAGAGATTCTTGTATAGAGGGTGATTCAAAAGTAAGCGACATCCTTTAAGGGCGTAATCCTTGCATGAAAATAAGACAAAAAGTTCCTATTCCTAAGGAAGCTATCTAACTTTGAATATGATATCTAATAAAAATATTAGCAGCTTGTCGTGTTGCCAATGGTAACACTTTTGAACATTTTCTTTAAATTCTTAAGTAAATGTTAAGAAAAGGTGTATTCTTTTTTATGGTAAAGCAGATTAATTTTCATCAATAAACATACGCAAATAAGAAAATTTTCAAAGTCGATTTTTTACATAAAAATTTCTAACATGTTATAATTTACAAATAAAATTGCAATAACCTGAAGAGTAAAAGGAGTAGAAAAATTTTAAACCTTACACTAAATAAAATGTTAACAATTTGAATTTAGAATCTTACTTACCATCAAATGTTTATACAATAAAACAAATTTGAAAATTTAATTTTATATGGTTTTAAAGTTAAAGAGAAAAAAACGAGGTGTCCTATTAAAACTGGTGTAGCTAACTCAACAAGCATTTTCGAACCTATGCTAACAAAAAGTTTTTTTTAATTTTTGCCGCTTACTTTTCAATCACCCTACATATTTTCAAATTGTCGATAAATTTTGATATCACGGTTTGTCTTACTACAAGGAACAATTTTCAAAATGTAGTCTGTGTATTCCAAAATGTGAGCAACCGAAAATTTAAGGCGTAACTCCAAAGCGTGCAAAAAGCAATTGAAATCGCATAGGTCGATTTGGTTAAACTCGCAGGTCATAGCGTCTGACTGAGTCATCAGAACGCCTCAGTCTTGGTGTTATTCTTTTCTGGTACATATAATTGGCAGAAAATAATTGAATCCAAAGATTCTAAGTTGATTTATTTAAGTATTTCATTGCAATTCGCTTACAAAGTAAAACAAAGAGTTGCCCTAATCGAAAAAACTACCACCCCCAAATGACTACTTCATTTGTTTTGAGGTTCTTCGATCCACATCAACAATCTTATGAGCTTTCAAATTGTGCAAGCATCTTAATATTATGTGGATTGTAGGATGTACAACGTTTTAAAAAAATGGTTTTAGTTTATTAATTTTCATGAAGAATTGATTGACTTAATAGGCATTTGCCATACAGATTCGGAAGGTTAATTTTGGGACATACCACTTTATTGTTAGTCAAACACTTCATGAGAATTTCATGACCAAAATCACCCCCAACTCGTATTTTTCGAGAACCGCCTTAAGTATTCTAAAACGTGTATATACAAACATTACGAAATCGAGCCACAACTTGAATAACTAACTGTTGGCATTTTCTTAGTTTATACTAATCATACGTGTCAATGTTCTTACACGAGATGTCGTCAGACACACATTTTGCTTGAATAACTAAGTTTTTCGTGAATCTTACTTAACCGAAATAAAGAGCTTTACTTCATAGAAACAGTTCTAACGTGACGGTTTGGAATTCGATAATAAAATTAATATATTTGTATAAAAATAACTATTCCTATGTGTTTAATTCAAATATTAATTTTTAATGTATGTGCCGCCATCTGTTATTATATACTTAATTTACTGCACCATCTACACCTACTTTTGAAAAGGTAGTATTCAATAAAAGTTATTCATGCACGAATGCACGACGCAAATGTAACGTATGCTCTTTATTTTTTTTATGATGCAAATTAAATGTTATTAAACAGAAAGGGTTAAGTTAATTAAAAATCCAGTTGCCACTATTGTTTTTGTACAAATAGATACATTACAATAAAAAAAATTGATGTTATACTTTTACACACGATTACTTTAAAGTAGTCCTTGAAACGCAATTGTTCATTACTTATGTGCTCTTTGTAAGATAGGAGTAAATAGAAAATATTAAATAAACTTAAATACTCAAATATCGTAATTTGACAGATGAAAACATATTTCGGAACACATTTTTCTGACGCGATCTGTTGTGTTGTATTGCGTTATGTTATGAAACACCATGAATACATTGTTCTGTATGATGAAACTGCTTTTAAATGTTTGTACTTCTAGAACGCAAGCAATTGTCGATACATTCAGATTTCTCAGACAAATTTGAAAAAGGATTGATGATTGTGGTTAAAACAGTCTTCCGTGTCATCAAACCAAAGAAAAATGTAGATTCACAAAATCAATATCAATAGGAAAACACTTGGAAGTATCATACCATACGTTTTCAGATGTAGACTAAAATTAATAAGAAGTAATTTCAAAGTCTACATAATAAAATAACCGAATACATTAAATAAAAATAGATAATTCCATAGTTATTACTGTCCAAGCTTCTTGCCGCATGGTTTGATTATGGTATTGGTGGAACTGAATGCTACACAAGCATTCAAGTTCCGGTAATAAATATTTCTTCCATTTTAAACTCAAATACCGTCTCTGGCATGTTGTATTGGTACGTTCCGTTGCGTGATACAAACAACTAAATTTAAAGGAGTATTGAAAACATTTGCTAACGAACCCTTTAAATCCAGGTGCATTTGCGAAACATAATTAGCAACGGCAGTTTCTCCATTGTTTGTTATTATTGTTGTTGCGATGATTAATTATGTGATTACGTAGTTCGTTTTTATTCCGTTTTTCGTTTTCGATGCAGAATGAAGTAAAATATCTTTAGTTTTTCAATTTTTAGAATTTCCACACTAATAAAAAATAGTATACGGGGTGATTCAGATTATTTATAAAATCTCAACTTCCCTTCGTCACGTCGCGATTTCACAAATATTCAACCTCGCCTGTTATTTGTTACATATCGGCCTAATGTCGTTACAATAATTAACGCCACAAGTCCGGGACCTCATAGTGAACAGTACGAATTAGACGTTGAAGGAAGAGGCGATAGTTGAGAAGAATAGTATAAAATAATTAAATACTACCCTATCCTATTACACTATTAGAGTCAGTTATCGATAAAAACAATTGAAAATTAGGCATTTAGAATTGTGTCGAATAACAAGTAAAGATATTTGTGCAGACAATATGTTTTCTAATTGAATGTAGTAACTTACACGAAAATGGTTTATTCCAAAGGAGATAAATTAGATCATCGTCGGTGAGTAGCAAAAAATAGTAAACCGTGATGTCATTTTTTACCAAGATAGTGCACCTCCACACAATGTGAGGACTGTTACTAATCATGTAAATACCTTTCATCCAAATAGGAAATTGGAATGAAGGGGTTTAATGGCTTCTTACATCTACCGACCTTGATTTTTTCCTTTGACCATATTTAAAAGAAAATAGTTATTTGTCCAACAAGTGAGGAAAGCGATTCTTTTTCCCAAAAAACAACCTAATGAAAGAAGTAAACTTAAACGTAACTTATTGTTACAAAATTTCGTCACATTTTCGTACGTAAAAGCAAAAGTTGGTAATAGGTGGGTCCCAATAGTCTCGCTACAGTATTCTGTAGTATCGGTGTTGTCTCAATCTGTCATAGCGCAGCCGCGTAATTCTAACCAATAAGTGTAGGCTAGCAATTTTTAAGAGTCGAAATATAAGATATTAAATTAAAGAAATCTGATTGAATACTAAATTAAATTGTTTAACTAAGTACTAGGCGCATATAGTTCTAATAACACATTCTTACATTTTTTTTAAAGAAGCATTTTTGTAACACGACATTATTTTCCTCACTATTTGTAGAGAAGAAGCGTCCGTTTTCTCAGAATATCGTGGAAAAACATTATTTTTTTATCATTACATGACATGAAAGGATTAAAAACAAGAATTCGTACGAAAGTGATTGGTCGTGTATGTATATCTAATACGTTTTAAATAAAGTTTAGCTTTGTTTGAACGCAAACGGTGGTCATTTTGAACTTTTGAAAGACTGATATGATTTTTTGGTTGTTTTTTTACCAAGCTCTCCTCATAGTATACAGGGCAGTCCGTAATGAATGCGACAAAAAGTAACTGTCGATTCTACACGCGAAAATAATGCGATTTAACAAAACTTGTTCAAATAAAATGTTGCTCGTTTTCGATATACAGGGCGTCAAAGTTTATTTTTCGCATTTTATTTTATTCTATATTTTCTAAAATTAATGTTGGAATTGGTCGAAAATTTGGATAATGGGATTTTTGATAGAACGAAATCGGAATTTAGACTTACTTTTATGCTGGCTCACAGGGGGCGCTACAATCGGGACATTTCTGAGCTATTTTCTTTCAGAACTTTTTCGTACGATGTTATATAGCAATTTGGATGGAAAATATTAATAGATCAGTCGATTCTAAGTAGAAAAGGTATACTTCCTTGATACCAATATTCCTAACCAATTTCGAGAATTTCGCACTTTAATTATGCAATGCAAAGGGATAAATTAGTCAAAAATTATTTATTTTGAAATCCTGGTTTTAATTATTCAGGTAAACGGTAAACTATTTTAAATACTGTGCAAAATATCGTCTTACTCTAAATACAATGTTATCCATGTTTCTTATTGCGTTAACTCCATCGCGAATTTTTTGAAGTAGTTCATCGCGCTTTTTTGTAGACCAGCTCCTTTAAATGCCCCCAAAAGTAAAAATCCAGGGGATTGAGATCTGGACTACGAGGTGGCCATGCAGCCTACTAGACCCCTGACGTGACCCCCAATTATGTCAGAGGGAAAAGTTGTTCCACATCGGAAGCCGCGTCCAACGCACCTATTTAGAAGGCGATCGGAGGTGGGTCCCCTTTGCTGTATATTTACCATAAGTTCTTGTAATTTACATTCAAAAATACGGCCTACTTATAATAAGCAACAATACGGCAGAAATGATTAAAATTTTTAAATACATGTTAATGTCTTAAAAACGTTTATGTTTGGTTATAGGGAAGTGAACATAAACTCCTCTTGTTTTTTCCCGTAGAATTACATGAATGAATAAAAATATGGTAATTTCATTTAAAAAAATTAAGAGATATTTGACATTTCTGAAGTTGAACTTTTTATCACTTTTTAAGAACCCTGTATACCTGCGTCATCCAAGATGGTTTAACATGCCATTTACAACCGAACCTTTGTGAGGTCAGATAATCGTCTTAAACTTAAGCAGGTAGCGGGTCCCACCGTGGTAGGCTTTTCCCAAGAAAATTTCAAAAATTTTCCCCTTCGCAACACATACGAGTAACTCGAAAAATGTCGATCCAAAAAATTTGCGGGATAGGACTAAAAATGTCGGGCTTCAAAAACTGAACAAAATGAGTGTCTTTCAGAGACTACCGGATTCGTGGATTTCCGCAATTCAAGCGAATCTATTTCTTTATGAAAAACTCATTTTTGAGCTTCTATTTCAAAAAATATCGATTTTTCGAGTTTGGTCGAGAGGAATAAAATGTAGCGCGCAAAATCCAACGGAAGACTATCATTTTAAGTTTAAATCGCTTGTATAAACAAGGTATCTCGAGTTATAGCAGTGGTTATAGTCGACCAAAGCAATTTAACCCTTTTCGCGATTATGGAAGATTCCGGGGGGTGGAGATCCCGAAAACTCAGATTTATATTCGGCAAAATCCCCCCTACAAGCCCATGGGTTTTTTCCGTTTGTGCGATTATTTCCCACTTAACCCTTTTTTCAGGACAATTTCTCTGGACTAAAATTCAAAATTGGAACAAAAGTTAATTAAAATACCATGTCTTGTTCATACATTTTCGACGCTGACAATTAACCCGATGGTTATATCTTTATATTTTTAAAATTTGTTAAATTGATTTTGCTTTCAACTAAATTGTATTTAACTCCCAAACAGATGTTGTTTAATTATAAATTGCAATTATTAGATCCCAACTTGAAAGCACATATGTCAAATTAATTTTGTTTTATACCAAAATGAAATCGATAAATCCCAATTTATCAAATTGACTTCGTTAAATTTAATATTAAAATTGATTCTTCTCAAATTGAGCTTGAAAAGGTATAGTTCATAAACAAGCGAAGTTAAGAAAATGTTTAATTTGATGTATCTATACATATAAAATCGTGGCCCGGTTTGTCTGTGTGTCTGTCTGTATGTTCGTCTTTTCCTCAGAAACCGCTGAACCGATTTCAGAGATCGATACGTCAAATTGTTCAGGGGGTCCAGGCGCTGATCTTAGATCAAGTTGACCTGACCTTTGACCTCTGACCTGGAGTAGTGACCTCACGTCTTTAATTTCAGGTTTGTCTAGATTAGGCCCATTTTCAAATGGGTTTGGTTACTAGTTACATAATAAAATCTATAATCTATAATTTCCAATAAATGTATGAAATATGAATTAAAAATTTTAATAAAACCGATATAAATGTTACCGAATAAGTTAGCATACAAAAATTGTTAATAATAATTTTGTTATTGGTAAGTAACTTTTTTGTTTAATCAATTATTTCTCATAAAACAAATTAATCGTTAAATGTGATGATTAGAAATTTTCTGTCATTATAATCATAATAAAGTTTATGGTGCAACAGAAAACAATCTAATTATTATAGAACAATATTATAGAAAATAAACATAATATAGTGAATTAAAAAAGAAAGAAAGAAAGCAACACTCAAAGTGAAAATAAGAACATAATCATACACGTACAAAAACTTAATAAGTTATTAAGAGTACAATTATTAATATCGCAACTATTACACATACTCCCGCGCCTCTTCGCGTCGATGGGATTGTCGCTTCGCTAACTAATTTTTGTTACTCTAAATCTAAAAAATAGTTTCAAGTTTCAATGCAACTTTGATAAAGACACAGCTTGCTTCGCACGCCAAATTGGGACAAAGTTAGGTTCGTTTTCCGCGACTTTGTCCCAGCACCGCTTAACGCTGATTTTTCTTACTCTTAATAACAGTTCTAGTGCAACTTTGATAAATACACGGCTCGCACGGAAGAATTTTACGTTTTTGCGTCGTCGCGTAGCCTGTCCTTTTAGTCGGCGTACGGCGTCTTTGAATCGACTCTGGAACTTCGCGTTCGTTATCGCCGGGTGTTCTTCCGAAAGCCGACGTTTTTTTACTTTTTTGAGTTAACTTCGTAAACATCTTACTACCTTGTCGTAAAAGCTACGTTTTTGTTTAGGAACCGTTTTAAAGAGAGAAGTCCTGCGTCTACTCTAAACCCCACGGTTTTTCGATAAGTTCTGAAACTTCCTAGAAATAAGCCCTTAAA
Source organism: Abscondita cerata (assembly GCA_030710515.1). Classification (NCBI taxonomy): domain Eukaryota; kingdom Metazoa; phylum Arthropoda; class Insecta; order Coleoptera; family Lampyridae; genus Abscondita; species Abscondita cerata. Next base: position 233,280 of record JALBCR010001052.1, read on the forward strand.
GTGGGTGGTTATAGGGGTGGAATTTTTCAGTTTTTGAGGCGTAACTCCGGTCCCCGACGTCCCTCGCTTTCCGAAAAAATTCACCGCGTTCGTCTCTTCGATCTCTATCGGATGTCGAACATTTTTTTTCGAAAATCGCGGCTCATTTAGGCGAATAATTAGTTTGTCCAATTTTTTCAGCGCGTAGGCTCTTCTTTTAGCCGCGTACGAAGCATTCCAACCGACGCACGGACGTCCCGTTCGTTATCGTCGGCCTATCTCCCACGGGTCTACGAATTTATCGAAAATTTTCAATGAGTGCGCGAACGTATACCGTGCGACAGGACTAACTGTCGTGCAATATTATAAGTCGATTATTAAACACATGTAATACAATATAGTATGGGTGCCCACCGACATAAAGTATCATTTATAAATAACCAGTTGTAAGTTTTTGAGTGGCTTAATTACGTGTAGTCGGACAAGATGTTTCTATCGTTTTTCTCAAAACTGGGGCGTTTCCTCATAATCTCGTCTGGAAGACGTCTTCTATTATATTTTTTAAAATTTGTTGAAAACCCACTTTTAAAGAAAGTAATCGCAAGAAAAATTAGTAAAAACGCGCGAAGAAAAATCGGTAGCCACCCAGACTAATAGTAAACTGAGATCGTAATAATAACTGTTTGGTGATTCGTAATAAAAAGTTTTATGGTTTCTTAAAGGTTAAGATAGAAATGATAAGTTTAGGGAACCTAACAAATCCGGACAATTAATTTTGATGTCAGTGTAAATTTTGAGCGAACTGTACTCAAGTGAAATAAATTTAAACGCTTTCATAAAACTATGAGAAAACCGTCTTTTAGATATATAGATTTTTATGTTCTGACCATTGCAAAGTATAGACGTATTAAGAAGTAAATGTTTTGCAGATGTCGTACTTTTTAAATGCGGAAGCAATTGTTTTTTTCTTTTAAAGCATGGCATGGGAGCAGTTTCAATCTTAACAGGCTGCGAAAAGCTGACGAGTCATTCCATGTTATATCGTCCATGATGCCGCATTTCAATAAATTTTATTTAATAACACTTTGTACCTTCCTTATAAATAATATATTGTATAGTTGAGGACAGATATAGTGAAATCGGCAGGTAATCCGTTGCCGCAAAGGATTTCACTACATCTTGTCAGCGACTATACGTCCATATCTGTAGTACTTTGTTTAAAAAAAAGTTGAAATATTGACAAATTTGACTTCACTCAATTTCAATATGTCCAGGTACAATTTTTACTAAAACGTCCACAAAACCATGTGTATAGAGAAAAAAATTTACTTAACATTTCAATATAACCCCCCACCAAAACTTCATAAACTTTGGACTTTGATATGAAAAACAAAAATGAAGAAATAAGAAACGTTTTCACTAAATTTTAACCCTCTCTGATATCATTTGGAATTGACGGGGAGTTACATATTTTGTTTTAATGTAGCACAATAATGCTATCCTTGTTTATCTTCCACAATTAGTGCACATTATTGAAACTGACCATTAATGGTGAAATAAAGAAAGATAATTTAATTTTTCAAAATTGGGTATAAAAAATACAGGGTGTCTATTAAAAAGAAAAGTTTTTGCAGTTTAAAGTTAGCTAAATGTGTTAATTGTAGAAGTTAGACCATTTTATGTACTTACGCTATACCAAAAATTAAATTCAGATATACCAAATTAAAACAGTTATAAGGCTCCTTCCAGACTTTTCCATTTTTTTGACTTAAATTTCAAAAATATATAGAGCGTTTTACATTAAAATTAGGACTGACTATGTTTTTTAATCAAGTACCTACTTGTAGAACATATTTCCGATTTTATAAAGTACCTTCATGAACCTTAACTGTTTGTAATAGAAATACATTATGGGGCTACAAAGACAACGATGTCAATAATAACAATACAAACATAGATACAATTTCAAAATGCACATTTAATATATTATCCAAAAGACCTCAACGGGGTGCGTACAAGTCCCGTTACAAAATTTCGATGACTGGTCATAATGGCACATTTTTTAAGTTAATTTACACAGAATACACAAAAACCAATTTTTGTATTTTACAAAATTGTTGTAACATATACGGTCGCCATTGAATGTATAATTCAGTCACTTTACAAAATTGTCAAGTTGTTAAGAAACTGCTCTGGGACTATGAAAGATATCGAACAACTTAATTTACCCCCCACTCTGTCCCTAAGTGATCCGAATAACCACGAACAGAACCTCATTTTTCGGTGGATTTGTTTTGGTTTACTTTATGCGAGCAATGAGCTGATTTGTTTGTTTTTTCAAACCAAGTTACTGAACTAATCTAAAATAAAAGTCCAAGTGAACGGATCTGAACAGATTCAGCTTGAAAGAATACAACTTATATCACTTGACGAGTGGAAGTTGGAGATATACAAAATATGTGTCATGTATTTTAGGTTAACCGTAACATTTGTTATGTATTTTAGGTTAACGGTGATACGTTACAAAGAAAACACTGAAGGACGACACTAAAATATCACTTGAAAAGTGGAACTACAAAAGTATGCCTACATGGGCCTGCGTACCCCGGGCAACGCAGGCTATTATTTCTAGTTTTTCTTATATTTTATGTATGTATGTATGTATTGTGGATATATATAGTACAATTTAAAAAAAACACACACATCCGCACACATACAAGACAATAATATATAATATACAATGTAATAATACTATAGTTGTGAACGAGATGTAAGAAAAAACGATACCGCCGTAAATAACGAAGTATTAAATTTTTGTAGGCCAATTATGTACATTCCGACGGACATCTAGGCTGTTTATATTGTGTTTAGCCAAGGTAAATGTATACGGGTCATTACTTGACGTTAAAAAGTTTTAAAAACTTAGGAATTTCTTTTGAACTATTACTAAAATTTTAGAGTCCTTAAAATCCTTACAGAAACGTTTAATAAGGAAGGCCAAGTAATTTTATTGATTTAGACACAATATTCTCAATGTGAACATTGAAGTTAAGTTGACTGTCTATAAGAACACCCAAATCTTTTACATCTGACCTTTTTAACTGAAGACCATCAATAGCATAATTATAAGAAATGAATTTAGATTTCCTTGAAAAACACTTCCTGACATTAAACTCCAATTGGTTAAACAGGCACCATTGATAAAGACGATCTAGATCTTCTTGGAGTTGTAGATAGTCTAGTAAAGAACCAATGACTATATATTTTGAAAATTTTATTACCTTGGCAATGTCATTTATGAAGATTCAAAATAAAAATTGTCCTAAATGGGGGCCCTGAGGTACACCTGATGCCACTATTATGGAATATGAATACTTGAAATTTACCTTCACGATTTGAACACGGCCACTCAAATATGACGAAAATCAAGTCAATGGGGAACCGGTAACACAGAATTTTATAGTTAACCATATCAAAAGCTTTACGAAAATCTGTGTTGCATCCACTTGCGCGCCGTTTTCTATACCAGCTGTAACTCTGTTTATAAATGTGCTCAGACTCGATTCGAGCAGTTATGAACTTCATTTTTGATTTATTTGAAATTTTTAATTTTTATTTTAAACTTTCAACACCCTGTATCTCAGTAACTAAGCCGTTTAAGGGTTCATGTTCCTATATCCGAGATAGAGTAGTAAAAATATCATTTTGGAGCACCATCTTTTGGGAGTGATCATTTTTATTAGCCAAAACAAAACATTTTCATTTAATTCAAAATGGCGGAAAATGCATGTAGGAAATCTTGGTCTCAAATTTCAAGTTAAGCTTTTCTAAGCACACTTCACAAAATAAAAAAAATTGGCTTTCCCCCGATTCATTGTCATTTCTTCGCCTTATGATTGAACAGAATGACTGGATTATATATTTTTTTCTTTTAAAATAATATAGAAAACAAAATAAATAACATCAGTACTTACTTCTACCATCGTAATTAGGCGGTGGAACATTTGAATAAGCAGGAGGTGGTTTTGGTGTATGATGTTGTAACATTCTGCGACCAGCAGTGTCAAGACTAGCCCTGTGAAATCGAAAATGTATTTACAGTGTATATCGCTAAGCGCTAAACTATTTGATTTTTACTAAAAGGAGCACCAAAAGAAATATACCGGAGAATATCAAATTTACTAACCTGACTGTTGACGGCGCCATACCAATAATAGGCCGCCAATTTCTATTAGCTTCAGGATCTAAATCTTGAGGTTTCAGAACTCTTAGAGGCATCTTGGCACCCTTCAATTGAACTGATGGAAAAATAAATCCTTTGGGATAAGAGGGATCTCTGAATCGAATACAAACAACTGCATTGTTTTCTACAGTATCTAAACCCGGAATTGGAGAATCTAAGGTTCTGAAAACAATTCTAATATTAAAAGCGATACTTGTTTTTTATGAAATCAATTACCCATTTTCTCTTACGCAATCGTTAGCCAATAAAACTGTTCCTTTGATTCCTCCATACAAAAAAGGAGCTTCAATTTCAAAGTTACGGCTTTTACTCAAATCTTTAATAAAATCGTAACCATTTCCATGACAACCAATGTACAGTCTATCATCTCCTCTCACATTGCGCTGCCGTTCTTCAGCAGTTAATTTACTATACTTCGGTGCTACGGCTCGAAGTAATCTATCTTCATCTACAAATGGTAGCAAAGCTACGCCCATCCAAGCAAACTTTTTACCATTCAAATCAATTTTAAAGTCTTCAGGATAAAAGTCTATAATAGAAGAATTCTGAAAACATAAACATTACTAATTTAAAATATTCTTGACCACATGTCGCATACTGGATCAGTCATGAGTTCTGACCAAGGAAGTGGAACATGTTGTCGACTAGCAGCCGGAAATACACACATTAACTGTTCAAAAGGTTTAAACTAAAACATAAATCATTAATTACATGATTTCTACTTAACATTTATAAACGTACGGGTTGCGTTCCTTGTTCAAATTCGGTACTAAGACCAGCTATATTTATAAAATCTGACGAAAAAGGAGCGTAATGATAAGGAAAATACCATTTCCAAGAAGCGCAACCTTGATAGTAATAACGTAATACCCAACATAATCCTTTGACATACTGCAACGCCACGTTATATCTGTAATATTAAAATTAGATTTCTTCCATCAATGTTTCAAACCCACCTAAACTCGAGATTATCAGCTGAAACGTCAAATTTAGATTCGTAGTAACGATCTTTAAATCCATCTTCCCATAATCTCACTTCATCATGGGCTTGATCATCCACTTCATCATCTTCTTCGCGTTTTCTTTTTTGTCCCCTATTATCGGACGATTTAAAACCCTGATCTCTAGACTGCTGGTAAGAGTTACGTGAAGAAGAATCAGGATTATCTCGACCTGCCACAAAGTGCATACCAGCCTTGCGGATATCATATGCTTCTTGTCGTGGATTTGCAATTGGCTTAACTTGTCCTAATCTCTAAAAAATATTTATGTATTTATTGATCCATTCCATAGGATACTTACAGTAGGAGCAAACTGTGTATCTTTCACTAGCCTCCAGTCAGGTCTAAACTGATTATAAGCTTCAGTTCGTTGCTTTTTCGCCTTTTCGCGTGCCTTAAATGCAAGTTCATTCTCTTGTCGCTTTTTGAAAATTTCATCTTCCGCTTTACCCAATTCATTCAAAATCAGTTGTACCCTTTCCAAATTGACATCTCCATTACACGTTACGTAACCCTACAAGAGAAGATTCAATTCGTTACTATTAAAAACAATAGACGCAAAAGTAAACTTACACCTGTTTTATATATGCAGTTTTTGTATAACGCAACCAACCTATCGATGGCCCCTTCACGTATTTCTAAACTGGGTAAATGTGGTAAAAAATCATTACCGACGAAGAAACACATAAACACCCAATCGTCAAGAATGCGTTCAAAGTCGTATTCAAATGATAAATTTGTCATTGCCAATTCTCTCTCCAAATATTCCCTTAAGACATTCAGTCGTACAAATACAAAATCAACTTCGGAACCGATAGATAAATCACATTCCTGATCGGTTGCTATGCCGGTACATTCTTGAAGAGTATGACCTGAAATAAACATAAAATTTTATTTCATTAGAACTGCTTCCCCTTCAGTTCAAAAATAGGAAATACGAGGCGCATCCAGAAAGTTAGTTTCCCGATTTTTTCCTCTTTAAAGTAAACATAATTAGCCGTGTCAATTGCGCATGCGTAACGGATCTATGACGTATGAATCATATGGCAGCCGGACAGGTCCCGCTTGGTACTACTACCGTGGCAGTAGTTGTACGAAGTTGTATCTCTTATTCGTTCTCCCGCCGCTTCCAAAGTTTGGTCGTCGATCTAGTTCTTTAATGAACAAAGCATTGGCCCAATTGAAATTCATCGTCAGGTCTACGAGCCGAACATCATCAGTAAGCAGATGGTGTACGAGTACACAGCAGCTATTTTGACGGAATTTGGCTGAAAGTTGTTTTCATCCATTCTACAGTCCTGATCTTGCTCCCAGAGATTTTCACCTTTTATTGCACCTCAAGAAATGCCTGTCTTCCGGTGAGTGTTTTCGCAATGACGAAGATCTGAGACGTCTGCCACACGCTGGTTTCATTTACAAGCGGCAGACTTCTACCACAGAGGGATACAAAAGTTGATCCCACGATAGGACAAGTGTCTCAATTCTGGTGGTGACTATGTTGAAAAACAATTAAAACATTGCTGTACCTGTTTCCAATATTTTTTTTCCTGAAAGTGTGTTTCTTTTTTTTTAAAATAGGGAAACTTACTTTCTGGATTCGCCTCGTAACATTGTCTAAATTATTGATAGTCACGTTCAGATCTGCTGCACTATTTGCTAACAATAACCATTTACAACTTTCCTTTTAATAACATTGGAATTGGTTCAGGCAATTTAGGAGTTATTCAAACTATCTTAATATGCATTTTATACAAGTATATTAAAAGACCTGAATTGCAATCTAGAGTTTATCTTGTAAGGTCAGGCAATGATGTTTCAAAGAATATATGTCTTAAAATATAACCACAGAAGAATAAATATATTCACTGAGTTCATACAGAAATTTCACTGAGAGATAATTTTGATCCTAAGTAGCATTTGCGCTGTACCCACGCGCAGTTAGGACTAGCCAAGGTGTAGCTTAAGTAAATTCGTCGATTTCGATTGTGCGGTATATCGCGAAATGCCACTGCTAAGAAATAGTAAGCTTTCTATAACCGCTCCGCTCAAGTCATAAATAATATTCTTGCACGTAGGATAGCGCGCAATTTCCGTTGGATGACTGACTTCAAACATTCCAACACCCAGTGAAACTTCTACGCAACAAAGTATTATTATTCTGTGATATAACCATATAAGATAATGATTTGGATAGTTAGAATATAGCCAAGATACATTGTACTCCTTTAAAGAATAAAAGTTAATCACATTTACCTAATTGTCCACATAATTCGCAAGGCCTTGGTTTGAAAGCTTTAAATTCTTCTCGAATAATAGTAAAATTGACTTCATGGGTTGCAAGCCCTAACATAATAAGGTCAGCATCGGCTCCACACAAACAATGATGTGTATTAGGATCATGATCTGGTTGAGCTAGAATTTCAAATTGTTTTAAAAAAAGGTTAATCAACATTATACAACATACCTCGTTGTTTTCTTATAAAATCCATAATTTTATGTTCACCTTCCCCTGGTACATTAGCATCTGATAATATTACTTTAATACCTTTCCACCCTGGGTCATTATTAAGCCTATCGTGAATATAATAATGCAAACAAGTTGATAAACGTGCCATAAATGGTGTACCGGGAGTAATACAATTTGAATCAAAATGCTCCTCCTTAGGTTTCTCAGGGGGTAAGGTAGCACCTTTCAATAGTAATTCAGCACGGACACGCGAAATCTCATTAACTTTTCTACTACTTTGGAAGCCCGAAACGTCGAGATCTTTGTTGATTCATTTTGCCCGTGGTGCCACACCATCAATAGCCATGTACAACAATTTTCTTGGTCTGACTATGTTAAATAACCTGTCAATAGCTTCAAATATTGCAACCATCATTTCATCTTCATTTCTAGGTGCCGGTTTGTCCTCAGGATGAGTACATGGATGAATGATACCATTCATATCCAAATAAAGATTATCAAACTCGACACTGTTCGGGTTAGGTTCTGATGAATTTGAAGGAATACGAACTCCATTAACGTCCACTGCCTAAAAGTTCTACTGTTACTTATGTCTCCAGAAAGTTATTACAAATTTACCTTTTCTTCTACACAATGCACAATTACAGAAGGATATTTGCGTGTAAGCCATCTAAAAAACGCCGGCACTCCCATTATTGATCGTATTTGTTTTATATTAACAATAACTGCTATAACACATATTGTAAGTACAAATTTAAAAGTTAATACTAAATAAAACCCAAGTTAGACAAATAGAGAGACCCCCACTACAAATTTTCGTACATAACCTTAACTTTTAGAACACGTACGCACGCGTGTGCGACGTTGCCGTATCTATTTTTTTACTCAAATAAAATAACAAATGATTTCTATATAATTTAAACTTTTTTTGATATTTATACGCCTTTATACAGTGTGTCCGAAATTAGTCATGACAGTATTGGGGTCTGGGGTTAATATTAGAGCTAGAGAATAAGCAAAGTTTTAGCCAATTATATTTAAAACCGTTCCAAAAGTACAGTTTGCCAGTATTTTTGAAAAGTCCATATAACTTGGTTTTCAAAAATTTTTGAAATCTCTAAAACATCTTAGAAGTACTTTTATAAGCTAAATTGGACTGTTTACTCAGTTTCGACTTTCTATAAACATCATCAACTGTAATTTTTCACATGGCTGCCATATTGGATTTTTTATTTATTGAAAAATACATAACTAATTTTTTAATCGTGTGCTAAACAGTAATGCAAGAAAGTCAGGATTATAACCTAAAAGTAAAGGAAAAATATTTTCGAAGAAAATTGCAATATTTTACAACGCAAAATATGAAATAAAAACTAAATTTAAGAACAAATTTAAGTAAATAACAATATCCGTTCACTTCTTGTCTTTCTCAACTAGAGCCTTTGAGGAAGACAAGAATTATTGTCGAAACGTTGGCAGATGGGGAAAATAAACTTGTTTTTTTCTATTTTTTAAAAATATCTTGTTTCTGGACAATAATCGAATCCAAATCTATAATAATTCTAGAAAAAAATTATTTCGCCTCATACATTAAAATCAAATCGTATTAAAAATCTGGGTGGTTCACGTAAATTTTGGTTTGCCAGAGCCCCAGTAATGGTAATTATTTTTATTGAAAATTCCAGAATTGATGAAGTGTGTGTTTCATCTGGTCCGTAGAACTTGATTGAAAAAAGCAGGATTTTCTCGACATTTACCTAGATACTAATTACAAAAATTGACTCTTCTCTCAAAGTCACCTTCTCGAAATCCTTGTACGCAATTATTGGCTAATAAGGATAATTTTAGAATGTGAAAAGCTTTCTTTCAGCAACGTTTCTTGACGATGTAGCTTTTTGATTAAAACTTTCCAAAATGTTTGTTACGATTTACGTTGTGTTTTGCGTTCTTTTTGGATCTAGGTTCTTCAAAAGTTTCTAATTCCAACAAATTTTATAATCAGTTGATGGAAATACGTTCTACCAGACTGTCATCTGTCGAAATACATTTCAAAGTCATTGTTGTACAATTAATATTTTCTGTTCCGTGAGAGACGAAGGTCAGGGGGGTGGCTCACAGTAACATTTATTTCTATCTATTTCAATATGTTTATTTTATTGTATATATGTGATATTTGCTAAACTAAATATTGAGTAAATGGACAAACAATATGACCATGTTGAAAATCCAACTGAATAGCAATTGTTATCTAATTTTCTTCAGGTTTGATTGAAAATGCATGTATAAATGAGCTGAATTGCTACATTCTGAATCAGAAACATTTTTGCATCTACATTCGACGGTGGTTGTTCGTGTTCACCTTTTTCCACTTTTCGATCGGCCAAGTTTGCTTGGGGTAGTGGCAAACTATTCAAATCTTGCTTTTGCAGTGCCTAGGTTACGTTTGTTACATTACAATATCTAAACAATTTCACTTTTTTCGGACTAATCAAAGCATGCTAAAGAAAAAGTATGCTCTAAGGCCTGATTTTTTCACCTCCAGTTAACTTTGTCAGTCGGTTAACTACTATGGAAACACAGAATTGAGCCAATCAAACTTTGAGAAAGTCGCGTTTCTAAGATGATTAACCGACAGATAAAATTAACTGGAGATGAAAAAATCAGACTTAACATTGAATTAATAAAAAATAACTAGCTTTAGGTAATTTTTGATATAGATTAGATGTTTAAAATTGTTACACATGTGATGTGAACGGATATTGTTATTTACTTATATTAGTTTAACACTTTTATTTCATATTGTTGCGTTGTCAATTATTGTTTTACTTCAACAAATTTTTTTCTTATTTTTAGGTCGTAAATCTTTTTTACTTGCGTTACTGTTTAAATTATGTACTTTTGAATAAATAAAAATCCAATATGGCAGCCATTAGAAAATCAAATTTGATAATTCTAGAAAGCCGAAACGTCGTAGGACAAAACTGTGAACATAGTTCTATTTAGAGTAAAAAAAATGCTTTAAAAATGTTTTTAGATTTCAAATATTTTTGAAAAAATACATTCATTATTCTCTCCATTTAACTTAACCGATTTTCTAGCTCTAATATTAACCGAGATCCAAATACTGTCGTGACCAATTTCGACACTGTATAAAAAATGAAAAACACTTTCGCTTTTTATTTGCATTTTGGGTATTGATGAGAATTTAAATGGTTATGGGCTTATGGTATACGTGGGTCAGAGATATCTAGACCTCCTAACACATAAATTATTCCTGCGTTGGCTGTTTTACAAACAGATCTGCCTCGCCATATATGGTGGCCCAGCCCACTAAAACCAAGAAGTTTAATAAATTATTAAAGAATGAGTGTATTAATCATAACTGCCAATGTTAAGCACTATCTACATGATTTAAGTCAATAAAATGCACATATAAGTGAATGTTCGTTTATTTATTTTTAAACAGTAAAATTGAACTTATAAAAAATTAAAAATGAAATTGTAACACAAAAGTACATTTAATTCTATGAGTTAGAGATGTGTCTAAGACGTTGGAACGTATGAAAGCACCAAAACAGATCCAGCGGACACAGGAACCATGTTAGCTTTAGTTTTTTTCCTTAAAAGATATAAATTACAAACACAAAACTAAAATCAAAAAAACATACTTGACAGCTATGTCAGTTTCATTATAATTATCACTGAAGTACTGAACTGTAACTTCTTCAGACTTGAGTGAAATTTCTGATGGAAAATCAACAACTGCTCGATTAGGTGATGGATTAAAAACTACTAAGTAACCAGGATTTCCTGCAGTTAATCTAAAAAAAAATCAAAATAACGCCCTCAACATAGTAATATGACCCCGCAATAATGATTACGGGGAATTATATTTTGTCTTAAGTTGTGACAACAAAGCCAACAGACAGCTAAGGACTAACAAATGTATTTCTGCTGATATGACACTGTTTTCCCCTCGCATTAAACCAATTACAATTAAAAAAAAATTGTGGAATGTCAAAAAAGTGAATTCAAAATAATTATTTATGATGCAAGTGTGAGAAGTAAGGCTTTTATACGCTAGCCATCGCATCAAATCCCTTCATCCACATGCGTCAGGCAATATGTATGCATACAATTGTCTGTAAAAGGCCACTCATAAATAAATAGTGTGTTAAAGTACAATGTAATTTAAATAGTACTCTCATTTTTAAACAATTTTTGTTGATCCCGATGCTTGGCAACCAGCAGTTAGCAACATTCGAAATATAAAGGAGTTTAACTGCATGCGTTCCTCTGTTGTATAACAGTTTCTATTTGCAAAAATTAGTTTTGACGAGATAAAATATTTTTTCTACTCCTGTATTGTAATTAATGTATTAGAGTTTTATAATCTGTATTATAATGAAATTCATTATGATACATATTTTTATTATGATACAGATTTAGAACCAATAGAATTGCGACATTACGTAATTATCAAATGTTCCATGAGTAGGATACAAATTCAGAACCAATAGAAATACATCATTGTTTATTGCACTTATCGACTGATGCTGTGGCTAAAAGTCAAACATAAATTTAGCAATTTGACAATTAGTAACTATAGTAGTAGTGCTAAATTATAAAATTATCGTTTCTATTTAACATTGTGAGGTAGTAGAAAAAACAATGTATGCAATTCGCATGTAATGACTATTAAGACACTCGCAACGTGTATTAGGAAATGAGCCGTGTCTTAATAGTAATTATTACATGCTCTTTGCATAATATACTAGTACGGGACACTCATGCATAAAACATACTATTATCTACGTCAGGGTCAGAACTAACATTAGCAATTTGAAACAGGTACTACAACAGGCGAATGCATGTGATTGCACTTTTTTTTAATTTTCAATATTCGTGCTGTTTGATAGCATGACAATGTCAACGAAAATCGTTTTTATTTAAAGCATCATTTTACACACAATTACTTATTGATTAATGTGCTTGTTATAGGATAGACGTAGATAAACATGGTTTTCAATTGTTAGATATGCTTTTTTAAGCACTAGAGCTGAAATTAAGGCTAGCACTTATGTCAATCCACTGTCAGATTTTCGTTAAACAAATTTGGTTCAGTCAATGCCATAATACTACATCATGCATATACGTACGATAAAATTATAAGTTTTTATTGAAACGGTCAGACAATAAACCTTGCATTTATTATGAGCTGAAAGGATATTATACCCTCAGGAATAAACGATTCCTTTCAGATATTAACAAATAAATAACTATTATTCTTACCTTAGCCTAATCCAGAAATGATAGTATTAAAAATAATAATATAAAATTAGTAGAAGTTTACAGAAAATATAATATAAAAAAATATTCATACCTTCCGTATGCATACACAGTTTTGTTGGCCACTACATATCTAGTAGTATTACCATGCATAACCGAAGAAGATTTGCGGATATTCAACAGTTCTTTCGAAATCGTTGAATTTTTACCTAACAAGGTGGTGCCAGGTAGTAACATTGTTACAGTATTAAATACATCAGACTCCCCGGACGATGCAGTGTGCTACAAACAAAGGATAATTAAAAATTAAAAAAGCGCTGATGATTACATACCTGCCATAAAGGCCAATACTTATTTTCCAAAAATAAAAATGTACTATTAACGTCACCATCAATTTGTTCCGCTGTTAATTGTTTATTAGACGAAAACAAGCGGGATTGCAAAGGTAGGTCGATTATCAAAGAATTGTTTACTTTAAATTCATCTAAACTCTTCAAATTTTCTGATAACATAAAAGGTCCACCTTCAGTTTTATTCTTCACTATATCGTGCCATTGCTCTAACAAACTTCCCAATTCCGGCAAATACCTTGTGTAAACGTGCGTGTAAAAACCATAATCAGTTAAACCAAATCCGGGAATATTAGAAATAGGTTCATCTTTAAAATTTTTATCAACAAGTAAATATGGAGCTCCAGTTAGTCGAATTCCTTTTGCTCCGGCGTCCAAAAATCTATGCAACACTTTCGAGAATTCATCAACCACTTTAGGATTACTAAAATTCAATTGTGGGGTCTCGCCTGGCGATAAATAAAATAGTTTGCGTGTGGGAGAAAGTTTCCATGAAGATACATTCTGTCTAGATTTCTACAAAACGAGAGTTAACCTATGATCCTTAGTAAATTCAATTTATAGTTACCCAATTGTTAGGAGGTGTTGGAGTACCATTTTCTTCAGATCCCTTTGGCGGGGCCCATATATAATAATCCACATACTTTCCATCCTCCTCTTCGTTTTCTGCCTCAGAGAACCATTTTGAAGACGAGCCAACTTTCAAGTCTACTATTACATTCATCTCAGAGTTTTTGGCTCTTTCTAGAAACGTCAAGAATTTTGGTGAAACATCGAGGGAGGTGAACACGTCTTCAGGCCAAGAAACTATTACACCTTGTAATCCATTCTGTTTTAGTTGTTTTAACTCGTCTAAAGTTGAGTCCGCGTCTAATTCTGTTAAAGGACCTTGTTCCCACCTAAAAAAATATATGAATGTCCTGTTTCAATATAATTTTAACTCACCATGTGCGTGGTTCGGGTGGTGAGCACTTCGGAGCGGCAACAATAATCAAAATTGCTCCGATCAGCATAGCAGCCCACAATAACCAAAATAGAATAAAAAGAAACCATCGTAGTCTTACCCAAAATGGATCATTCGCATATTTCATCAGTTCATCTTTGCTTAAACCAACAAATTGGGTCTTCAGTTCGCCTAATAAAGGAACACACTCATTACAGTCCATCGTATAAATAAGGTTTCCTATATCAATATAGTTTTACATTTTGAAATGATTATAAATTACAAATTGGTATTTACTTGAAGAGATAAAATTCGAAATTTGTATAGTATTCGATAACAAACTCATTAAAATCTGAGGAATTTCCCACAATTCATTAAATAGCATTTATTGTGTATTTTACAATTTAGAAAGTTTGCCAATTAAGGCAATCAATCAAAAACAGTTATTGTGAATCTAACATTTCACAAAATACCTAACAAAATAATTCGACATGGATAGAATAAATTTGGAAATCACAAATTTAATAAGCTACAAGCTAATCCCTCATTGATTTCCGTTTCACAACTATACGCATAGTCTCCAATAGCCTATTGTACTTAATTAAATTAAAACTAGAAGAAAAGAGATAATAATTTTTTGCCGAACTAAAATATTCAAATAAGAATAGATGAGTCTTAGTCGCAGTTGTAATCATAAGTAAAAAAATAATTGAAACGACAAACAATTAATGAATGTGAATATAAGACGAATACTATTAGGAGTACTTTAGTTAATCTAATATTGAAACATGTGTTACCAATTCTACAAATATTTTACACTAGAGAATGGGGTTGTAGGGAATAGATTTTAGTAAAAATAATGAAAAGACATAACATGAAGACCTCGGGTGTAGTTGAGGGTGATCAATTTCAAATATGCCACTGGATCATTTAAAAAATCAACTATTACCAAAGCAGATATTTTTTGGGCACTGCTGTACTGTCAAGTGATCAGTGTAGAATTAAATAAAAACGATGTTTGCTAAAATATAGTTTCGACATAGTATACATCTACGAAAGCAGTAGTTCCCCTTCATATAAAGTAAATGGGAAAATTTGGAAATATTTCGTACCGTAGTAAGCGAGTTTGTGGATGAATTGACAGTTACTCATGCCATAAGTTGCTGGTATCAGCTTGATGGAGTACCAGCTCACTGTAGTGGAGAGGCCACAAGAGAGCTGTATGAAATATTTGATGATATGGGGTTTCGGCGTTAGGGCCCATGGGATTGGCCAGCAAATGAGGGGCAATAAAAGATAAAGTCAACAATACACCAATTCAGATAAAGGAGAATTAAGAAATCGGTTTTAACCTGTTTTTCAGGAACTGGATCCGGAAGAAATAAGACGAACATCATCAATGAGCACTTTGAAAGAAACTAATTCAATCGCTCTACAAATGTTTTCGAAGGTAAACCGAATGTAGACAAACCAAAAACACAATATGTTTAATTTGATCTTCATCTGCAGTAATATCGAGAAAAAGTGATAAGATTATTTAACATCGAAGAAGAAATAGCTTTAATTAAGTTATAAAAATTGTGATTAAGTTATAAAAACTGAAATTTATTGCCAAACATCCCATTTAAATTCTATTGTTTATTTATTTAAGCGCAAAGTTCTATTATGGCCAGTTGTATAAACCTCGGTTAAGCTCAACCGTGGGTTGAAGACAATGGTTGTCATGGTGATACTATTGTGTTGAACCTACGGTTGAGTTCAACCGAGGTTTATACAACTGGCCCTTAGTCCTTTTAATCATTTTATTGTGATTCAAGTGCAATGTCGTTGAACCACATGATGTACAAACCTATGCAGGGTGTTGACACAACCAGGTTAACATTGCGGATTAATTTGCCTAGACGAAACATTTGCTTGGAGATTTAGAAAAAACATCATAAACTTAAACATACTCGTACACGTGCATAATTATAATTAGTAGATGGGTTAATAGCTATTTATTGTATATGCCACTAAAACACCAATGCAATACAAGATTTTATCCACAATCAAACCAATTTAATTGAAAATAAATAATCTGACAGTTCTAAAATTTCAATGTAATAGCAAATATTAGAAAATTTAGTGAAACTTTGGGCGGCTTTGCATTATTAGTTGCTAGGATGCTTGTTTATTAAAACAATATTTGTGAAAAAATTAGAAATCGTTTGTGTGCGTTTGGTACATGTAAATCGGACAACAGACCGTTATAGCAGTCGGCGGGACTTTCGATAGGCGGAGGAATTTTAAACAGTCACAGACAACCGCACGCAGCGGCGAAAATGCGGAACGGCGTCTGCGCGTAGCCAACAGATACAAACACACAGCGCGCATGCGCGGAACGCCGACCGTACCGTTGCAGCGGCGGAATCTCAAAACGGTACTTAATTTAAAAACACGCCTCGTATAACATGCCCCAACAAAAACTTATGGATTTAAATGTCACATTATTACCAAATAAGTTAACTTGAGTAACTTTTTATGGCCTCGTTTAGAAGATATAGACCTCAACATTCTTTACTATAAACAAGATGGTGGCTCTTGCCACACTGCCAGGAAAATTATAAATTTACTGCAAGAGAAATTCCTTGGCCGTTATGGTAACATTGATTGGTTTGCAAGATCCTTCTTGTTAACACCCCCGCACTGAACTTTTTCCTTTAGGGTTTCCTTAAAGAAAGAGTCTACACAAATAATCCCCCTAGACAATTGATGAATTAAAAATAACATTCGTGCCTTATTGCCAAAATTAACTTGCATATGTGGGATATCTTGTTCCACATGTAATTTTAAGGATTCTACTTTATGTTTATGTTAATAAATCGTTGAATTTCTAAATAGTACTACTATTGGTACTACGCAGGTTATTTGGAATTTAAATCCCCAAGTTCTTGTCAGGACAGAGTGAGTTTTTTTTCGTTATTTATATGGGGATCTCGGAAACTATAGAAGAGAGAAAAACGGTCAAATGGAGAAAGATTTGCAAAATTAGTAGCTGAACAAGAGAGTCTTTTTGTTCAAACTGTTATATCTCTCTTACTGTAATGTAAGAAAAAAACTTTAACGGCAAAAATGTTTCACAATTTAGAGATGAACTATTTTGTTAACATATTTCGTGTAAAAATGTGGAAATCATAGTTGAGCACTTTCATCAATTAGCTTACTTATTTCTCTTTTCAATGATAGGAAGGTTGATATACTTCTTTGTGTAAATAAAACTAAAGACGCGTTTTTCTTTATTATAGTTTAGTCATGGAAAACAAAAGATAAACAACTAAAGCATTGTTTATACTTCATCTTTAACAGTTTTTCCGTTAGGAAGTTTCTTGTCAGTTTTATCGGTGTTTAGTAGTTGACGTAGAACGTCAATTATGGTTTACACAAATTGTGAGAAACGTGATATAATGGAGTGTTTCATTATTTGTAACAAAAATAGTCAACATGCCGTAGAACGCTACTTTTATTGTATTTTAAACGCTGACATCATTACGCACCTTCAAAAATTTGTATAACAATTTAAAAGAGTTTAGGAGTCTTGTAAAACCTAGAAATAGGGGTAATATCGATGAAACGCGCAGATAAATGTTTTAGCTGCTATTAATCAACGTCCGTTCACATCAATACGGCAAATTGCACAAGACGCTGCTACGTTATAACGCACAGTAGTCAGAACATTAGCCAAACATAAATACCATCCTTACAAACTATCAGTTACTCAAAGTTTACATCCGGATGATGATGAAAGACTTTCCGATTCAGATCGTACGTGATAGCTAACACGAGTCGACACTAGATGTCGCAAAACTACAGTTTGAATGTGATGTACCCTCCAGTAGGGAATATAGTTGACAGCACGCATTTGTACAATAGTGAACTTACACTCGAGTTCTCTCACTCCTGCAGAGTCCTATTAGGACGAAACAGCTATCGAGTGATTCTCAGTGTTTGTTTGCTATTGTGTATAACCTCTTGCGAATTTACAGCGGCGATTCGAGATTTTTATTTTTGCTAACGCCTTATGTTGGCTATAATTATCGAAAGATCGACTTATGTAACTGCTTTTACATACCTGTCGACAAATGTGAATGTGAACCATTTCGTACGTGATCGCTAACACGAGTCGACACTAGATGTCGCAAAACCTACAGTTTGAATAATGGTGAACATTTCGAACATTCATAGCATTCTACACCTAAGATCTAAGAAGCTGACATACAACTTTCCCAACACCTTATGTCACAGGCCCACGGACTAATATTGTTAGGTTAATATTTTAGTGTTTATATATTTTTTGTCTTTTGTTGAATATTAAAAGTAGTTATTTTTTGATCTGATTCGCACGTAATGAATATGTTATGTTGTTTCTTTTGTTTTTCATGACCGAACTATATTTTGTAAACCATAATATAGAAAAACGCTTTTTGTGGTTTAATTTATACAAAGAACTATATCAACCTTTATATCATTGAAAGAGAGAAAAAATAATAATTGATGAAGTGATCATCAACTATGGTTTCCATTAAAAAAAAAGTAGAAAAAGCCGCTACACGAAATATGTTAACACGTGTTTCTTCATCTCTAATTGTGAAAAATATTTATCGTTAAAGTTTTTTCTATCCCTTACAGTAAGAGAGAAATAACAGTTTGAAGAAAATGACCAAAATTGAATTTCTTCAGATATAAAGTAGGCCTTGATGTTTTCTAAAATTTTCAACACAAATCTTGTCCGGCTGCTAATCTGTAAATCTCTATTTGATCATTTTCTATCTTTTATAGTTTCAGAGATCCCCATATAAATAAAAAAAAAAGCTCACACAACATAATCATATACAGTGAGGACCAAAAGTCCACTGTCCACCCCCTTTAACTTTTGAACGATGGCAGCTTTTGTAGCATGTACACAAAAATTTCTTATGAAAAAAAGGGTGGAATGATACCTCTTTTCAAAGGTATTTTCATTCTTAAATGAACCGCCGAATTTAAAAACTTTTTAATAACTCGTATTCACATGACAATTTCGTTTTTAACTCCCTGTATGCTGAACATTTTCTGAACATACCACAAATAGCAATTGTACTCGTAACACTTAAGTAGATGTCAAATTCTAAAATTTATGAAAATGTCTCGTCCTTAACATAAGTTAAAGGGTGGCGACGGAATTTTAGTCCTCATTATATAATGGTTGGTTATCAAAAAATTCGATATAGTACCAAAGTTTTGCATAGAAAATCTTTTGTCCAATTTATTGTAATTAACAATTACTCAAAAGGGAAAAAATATTAAAAAAATGTTAAAAAAACGCCCATCATTTAATTTTTTTTTTTTAAATTTATTAAAAAAAAAAAATTAAAATTCAAAAAAACAAACTACAAAAAAAAAATATTTTTTTAAAATTTAATTTAAAAAAATTTTTTTTTTAAAAAAAATAAAAAAAAAAATAAAAACTTCCCTTATTTTTAAAAAATTTATAATAAAATAAAAAAAAAAAAAAAAAAAAAAAAAAAAAAATATATTTTTTGAAAAAAAAAAAAAAAAAAAAAAAAAAAAAAAAAAAAAAAAAAAAAAAAAAAAAAAAAATAAAAAAAATTAATATTAATATAATAAAAAAAAAAAAAAAAAAAAAAAAAAATAAAAAAAAATTTTTATAAAAAAAAAAAAAAAAAAAATAAAAAAAATTAAATTTTTTTAAAAAAAAATAAAAAATTTTAAAAATTTTTTTAAAAAAAATTAAAAAATAAAAAAAAAAAAAAAAGAATTTGTTAAAATAAAAAAAAAAAAAAAAAAATAATAAATAAATTAAAAAAAAAAAAAAAAAAAAAAAAAAAAAAAAAAAAAAAAAATAAAATAAAAAATAAAATAAAATTTTGTTTTAAAAATTAAAAAAAAAAAAAAAAAAAAAAAGAGAACAAAAAAAATTAAGGCTGTTTTATCACTCGGGACAATTTCAGATTTCTAGTAGGCGGTTCACTATTTTTATTTCTTGTTACATAAATAGCTATTTGTTGTTTTTTCTGTTTCTAAAACTGTTTAAAATGCACGTCATGTACAAAAAAATTGACATCAACAATTCAACAATATATTATTTATCTATTAATATTAATCGGCTTCCAAGTCTGGCCTGTTGCGCTCAGAAAAATTCGCCCGCGAGTACATTCATTTCACAATTCTCCAAGAGTTTTCAGTATTTATCGTTTACTTAATGTTAATTTTTCTCATTGATTTTTAAGTAAAAATTAAAAAAAAAGTAGGGTTGTCAGAAAATTATTATCTATGTCGCGCAGGAGTCGAAATTTGGGCTTATAAGGAAATCCATTTTTCTATTATTTTACGTTTTAATTAAATTAAATACAACGAAGACGAAAATAAAAAAAATAGCTCCTGCACGACATAAATAATAATGTTAGCTATATGTTTGTGCAAAATCAGGAAAACATTTCTAAAAATAAGCGAGATAAATTTACATAAACTTTATAGCTCCCTGAGAGAACAGCCTTAATTTTACTTACTTGGACATGCGACGAAAACGAAACTGAACTCTCGTTGCCAACACAACGCGTTTTATCTAAACTAACATAAAAAAATTAAACACAGGATGTTACGAAAGTTTTGCGTATTAGATTATGATTTGTACTAATTTTTTGCTATTATAGATGTTTAACAAATAATTTTGAAATCATACAACAAAATTAGTACTATAACCGTTGATTGAAATATTGGTACCAATATTTCAATCAAACTTACTTCTCTTTTCTTTTCGTAGCGCGTCTATCTGTAATTTATTGTTTTATTTTATTATATTGTTTTATGTAATGCACCGTGTTAAAATATTTTTCTTAAAATATTGCAAAATATTACAAGAATGTGAAAATACGTGATTTTGATTTTGACCTCAGATATATTTTAAAACTTTTTTTTTTTTAATTTTTGCTTTATGCAAATATATCAGTGTAGGAAAGAGCCTTGTTGTATGATACAATATGTTTTCTTTACCGTGAGAGATGATCGAAAATCAAAGAGTTCAGCTTAATCACATATCACATTTATTTATATCTATTTTAATATGTTTATTTTGCTGTCTACAACACATGTGATATTTGGGAAACTAAATAGTTATGACATGGAGTACTAATATATACCTTCTCAAAAATGTTGCGAATTCGAAAAGTCACTTCTACAGCGCAGCTGGCCTGTTAACTAGGGTGTGAATACACACTATGTTAACCGTAACATTCTTCAGTTTCAATTGGATATGCATGTATAAATCAACTTGATTACTATGCTTTGAACAGGGCTACTTATTTATATTATAATTCCACTCCAGTGATGTTTCGCCGTCTCAGATTTGTCACTACGATTTTTTCATTTTACGTTAACCGCGAAACCGCATTTCAGTAAAGACCTGATTAATAAATGACTTACTACAATTCCTACATCGCCGGAACAAAACGATGTAGCGTTTTTACGTTTATTTTAAGACATGTTGAGAATTCCGTACACAAAGAGAAAATAAAAATTGGGTTTTACAAAAAGTTATAGACAATAAAATTTCTATCGCATAACTCCCCTGTCTTGCGTCTTATCTATAAGATGTAGAGTAAAAATATATTTTTTCGGTTTGTGACGAACTATTTACCTTGTTAGCATCTACAATTTTTAACTCCATGGTCAACAAGAAAAAACATGTTGTTCCTGGAGAATCACCACTTTGGTTTCCGGAATTAAACGTCAAAACGTACGTCAATTTTCTATAGAGTTTTTTTTTGGTGTTTGTTTTTAGGGGTTTTGGTGCAAATATAAAATATGGAAGGTGATCAGTACGTTACAGTACTCCATGATCAACAAGAAAACATGTTGTTCCTGAGAATCACCACTTTGGTTTCCGGACCTGGTCATCAAGACCCTCCCGGATAATTAGGAAAAAATGTACAACACAATTTCACAAAACACAATCACATTACACACTTAATTAATATTATTACATGTGAATACTACGGTGGGTAAGGGTTGGCATGTTTAGGTTTTAGTGGTTTTCCTAAACCTTGAAGTAAATGCTTTGCCAAGACGAACCAATCCACAATTGCACACGGTTTCGTCACCACACTGTACAGGTTTATACTGATCTTCTGGGGCACCATACATAACACTTACATCACAATACAATATTTAAAATGTACCATACGATTAAATAAATAACTATATTTTACAAAAAGAGATATATCGAAATTGTCACACTACAGTGTGGTCTGTTGTATAATAATCTGCTACCACTAAAATTTTAATAATTGTATTTGTTTGTATTCAAGTATGGATTTACTTCAATGACACGTTCTATATATTTATTCATGTTTTGCTTATGTTGTGTTTCCTTGACTTGTTAGACTAACACTGGAGTTTTTCACATTTGTTTCTCCAGGAGGTCTATTATTTGTTTACTAAACGGAATAAGCTAAAATATAAATTATTTTGAATAGACGATAAGTAAATATTTCTTCCTGACGTTTAGTAATGTATGAATAATAAATCTTCTTTTAGGAAGGGCACCAAAAAACCACTACATAGTTTTATAAGGCATTGTTTCGTGCACCATGTGTGCATTTCTTCAGGCCTACAAAACGCTGAAAAGTAATGGTTTTTATGCCCTTCCTAAAAAGACGATTCATTATTCATACATAAATTATTTTATATTTATAAAATAAAATAAATGTGGTTGCGATTAAATTAACCAAAATGTAAAAATTCAGTTGTAACGCTGGTTTAAAAATTATGTAAACCCATAAAATAATTATATTGAAAATGAGCGCGGATTTGTGAAGGGGGTGGCTTTATAGCTTAAGTGTTTATGTTCAGTGATCAGATAATATAAGCACAGGCGGCACTTTTTTCATTTATAACTATAATAATTATATAAATTGATCAAAATTAACCATTTGATTTATAATAACATTTATTAATTTATTTTCACTTAAATTTGTTTTAAAATTACAATTTTTTGATTTTAAGAAAATTTCAGTCTTTAAGACGTTTAAAGGACAACGATCAAGCGGTAATTTAAAACAACCACGTGCCTGAACCCATCTTATGGGCTATCCATTGTTAAAACGTTTGTTTAATCGTATCGGTTTTTTTTCACTTTTTTTACCAAATTGTTTTATGTCGCTGCATATTTTCGATACACTTTTACATATTTCTTAGTATTAATGCGATGTGTAACACTGCGCGAAACGCTTGTTTTTTTTCGGACGACGTGACAAACATAATTGAAAATCGAGACGGAGATAACTTTCGCTTCCTTTGGCTGGGAAGTGAGAGTCCAAGATTAAAGATAACATTTTCCACACAAAAATTTTATTTATTTTTTACGTACATGAGGTTCAAAATTGCACATCATTTTACGTATAAGTTCAGAAGCTTGGCAACATAACATTTAAAACTTTTATTACTACACCTGTATACATCATGTAACTATGGAAACGCATGTATACAGTCGGTTAAAATCGCTTTAAAATCTACAAACATTTCAAATTGTATTTAAGAAAATGTTTACTCTTAATATTGCAAAAGAAGGTGAAATTACGAAAACAGTTTATGGATTGGTACGAAATCAATTAATCTTTAATGTTTGATTTTAATATTATTACAGATTAAAGAATCTCGTTATACTGATGCTATTAAACTGTTACATGGAGTTGCTGGTTCAAACACTACTAGAGCTGGATTATCTTTATTGGGATACTGTTATTTTTATATTCAAGATTATACAAATGCAGTCAGTTATTATGAACAACTTGTACAAATGTAACCCTGATAATACAGACTATAAATTATATCATGCACAAGCATTGTATCAAGCATGTCTATATGATGAAGCTTATCGTATAACTGAGGAAATTGAAAATCTAGATTATCCGCA